>PRKT01000885.1:43299-165530 GCA_003671525.1 Saccostrea glomerata | reverse complement strand
GGACAGCCTTGCCTAATTCCTCGTGTCATTTCGCTGGTTTTAGAAAGCCAGCCGTTGTTTTTCATTTTAAACATTGGATTTGTATATAAAATTTTTGCCCACTTTATAAAACTATTGCCAATATTAAATTTTTGTAAGACTTGGAAAAGAAAATTCCATTCAACCGAGTCAAAAGCTTTTTCAAAGTCTAGGAAAAGTAAAATACCATCTGAATTTTCTCTTTCACAGTATTCAAAAACGTCAAGTACTAATCTAGCATTTTCACCGATATATCTCCCTTTTATGTAAGCAGTTTGATTTTCGTTAATCACCTTATATAGTATATTTTGTAATCTTTTTGCAAATACAAAGGCAATGATTTTATAATCTGTGTTTGTTAAACTTATCGGTCTATAGTTTTTTAAATTATCTTTTTCACCCTTTTTTGTGAATCAGTGATATAACAGAAAGTTTCTGTGTGTAAGACAATTCACCTTTATCAAAAATATCATTAAGTGCTTTATAAAAGAAGGGCCCAAGTGTTTCACAAAAACATTGATAAAATTCACTAGGAAGGCCATCTAGTCCAGGTGATTTTTCTTTTTTCATGCTATCAACAGCTTCCTTGCACTCTTCATATGTTGGAAATTTTTCTAACAATATCTTATCTTCTTCACTTAATTTAGGGATATCGTCTATCTCAGATAAATATTTTTCTATTTTTTCGTTTGAAATTTCTTTACTCGTATATAGTTCGCTATAAAAAGAATACATTTCACCTAAAATGGCATTAGTTTTACTGATTTTATTTCCTTCTCTTGTTTTTATTTCTTTAATTACGTTTGATGATTGATTGCGTTTTTCTAAATTTAGAAAAAAAATTGAATTTTTCTCCCCATCCTCTATCCATTTAATTTTAGATCTTATCTGTGCACCTTTAGATTTTTTGTCGTAAATAGCGTCAAGTTCCGCTTCTAAAGTTTTCAGTCTTTTGTAATCAAAATTTTCTACGTTTCCTTTCTCCATATCTTCTATTTCGCGTTCTATTGTTCTTATCTTTTGTTTAATGGATTTTTGTTCATTTTTTGCAAAATAAATAGAGAAATCATTAACCTTTCGTTTAATTAACTCCCATGTCATTATAGGGCTTAAAGAGGAATCTATACTATGAAAATACCTTTTTTATATTTTTCATTGTCGAGATAGGAAACGTTAAGTTTCCAATATCCGGGACCTTTTTTCGTTTTATCGATATCAAAAATAAATTTTAAGTATCTATGGTCACTCATTCGACTCCCGTTTGAATGGGTGCCTGGAATTTTTCTAACCTTGATATCTGCTATGCTATAATAAAAAGAATCATTTATAAAAACATAATCTATTCGACTTTTAGGATCATTTTTTGCATCACACCAAGTGAAACCTGACATACCTGGATTTTGTTTTTTCCATATATCATCCATGTTATAATGCCTTATCAAATCTTTTGAATAATTTGCACTTTTATCTGCATTATTAATATTGTTTATCTGGCAGTTGAAGTCTCCACATAGTATAATATTTTCGTTGACACAACTTTTTGAAATAAACTTCTTAAGTTTTTTGAAAAATTCACACCTCTTCCTAATTTCATTAGGTGCATATATATTTACTATTGTAAAAATATTACCCTCGATTTCAAGATTTATCAGAATTTTTCTACCATCAATAGACTTTTTGACATTTATTATGTTTACATCTATTTTTTCGTTAAACAGAACAGACACTCCTCTACTGAATGCAGAGTCGCTATATGCGTGAAATGTTTTTCCTCTCCAGTTTGAATTATATACAGATTCGTTTTTTTCTAAAAAATGTGTTTCTTGCAACAGAATGATATCTATATTACATTCTTTCAACCACGTAAATATTTTTCGTCTTTTTTCGGGGGTATTTAAACCCCTTACATTAACTGAGATAAATTCTAACTTTTCCATAAGAATTAATATTCAAATGTATATATTTGTTATAGAAAAAAATACCGTAACATTTCATTCCAATCCGCTGATCGAGAATCAAAGTCCTGCAACGTTCGAGCATTACACAGTTTTTGATTTATTTGTCCTTCTTAGCCGGGTCGTCTGAATCAGAGTCCGATGATTCATCAAAACCTGACATGGATTCAGAATCCGATTGATTCCTTAAAGCATGTAACATCTGTGCAATGTCCCGTTGTTTGGTGTTAACTTTCGGTTTTTGTTTTTGTTTTGGTTTGCTCCACTGGTCACTTTTTTTTTCGTTTCCTTATTTTTTTGCCGATTTTACTGATAATTTTCCCAAGTAGGTTTTTTCCAGGCCAGGAATCAATTTTGGTGTTCACAGTACCTTTTTTTTCCAAACCAGTGCCCCATATGTCATTGTAGGTTGATTCGGCGAATATAATGTCCTTCTTAACCGATCTTAATTTTTCCCGAAACATTTGGACTTGCACGCATTTATTTTCGATTATTTCGGTCATAGCCGCTTCCCTGGTCTCAAACCATTGATCGTTGGGTTTGACCTTGTCGCCAAACCTTTTGGCAGAAAGGGCATCTTTGACCTCCTGGATCAGTTTGTCTGACTCGAGATCGCCACATCTAACGGTCTTTGTGTATTGGAAGGCGTGTTCCGCAGATTTGTGCGATATTCCATAAATATTTATTTCACAGGGGAAAAAATTAGAGAGTACGTTGTCTTCTCCGTTAAAGGCAATTACGTTTTCTTGGACTTGATAACACGCACACTTTTCATCCCCTGGTTGGTGCCCTTCCTGTTTACACACTTTACAACGTGGGGCGTTATTACAGTACCTCCTGGTATGATCTGTTGCCCAGCATTTAGTACATGTGAGTTTCCTCTGTGATTTAGGCTGACCGTAATGGAATATCTGACAGCGCAGGCCCGCACAGTAGTTGATCCTGGGAAGATACTTTTCTTCGGGTAAAGGCTCAATGTAAATAAACCGATTCCCGTTTAGTACACTAGTCATCCTATTTGTAACCGGGTGGCGAATTAAACAAAGTTACATGAATGTTCAGACAAAACACCACAAAAAAGGCCATGTGTCATCTATAACACAGAATTGAATTACTGAAGTCAATGATAATTGTGACTGACTTCATTTGTCAAATTTCAGTTTATTTGACTTTTTTGAAACAAATATTCATGCAAGAATTTTAAAAAAATGTTGAAATACTTTGTTTCTTTTATTATTGTTAGAACTATTTCGTACAGCGTAATATTATTTATCGCGTTTTTTTGGTCCGAGGTAACCGAGATGGAACTTTGAATTAGAAATGAAGACAAAATATGCATTTATAGTGAATAAAAATATGTGATAAAAAGAATCTCCAATGGTTTGTGGTTGGATATGATTTTTATCCAACTTGTTGTGTGTTGTCCATCCCCTTGCCAAGGCTTGGGGATAGAAAACACACACCTTGTTCGATAAAATCATATTCAACCACACACCATGGGAGAATCTTTGTACATTGTATTTGATAACGAAAAATATAAAAGATATTGACACTGTGATATTATTTTCAGATCAACCCTCGTACATGTATATACATTATAAATACTACCATCAATACTTACAATATCCGGTATTTCTTTGTAGAAAAACTCATCATCATCAACTAAAGTTAAAGTCGCATTTTCCTTATCACTGTTTAGCTCACATTTTAAAAATCTGGGACTAAAATTAATTGACAAACACATAGCAAAAGCCTCACATTCTTTAAGGCACATTTGAAATCCTATGTCGTTGAGCACCGCGAAAGGAGAAAGAGGCAATCTTTTTCCGATCTCTGTTTCATGCTTTGGTCTACCACATCTCTCAGTGGCCAAATTGTATTTGAATAAAAGAAATATCGTCAAAGACTTCTTCAATATAGAATCAAAAGTCATCATATCTACTGGGGGAAGAAAAGTTAAAAACTTCTGCTCGGTTTGTCACAATTGACAATTTTACAATCCATGGTTTGAAGATTTATTGATTGTAAATTGAATACTTCAATCCGATTCAATGATAAAATATTAACTTCCATTTCTCGAAAAGTAGCTTCCAAGATTCAATAAAATGCATAGTAAAAATTAATTCAATTAATATTTAACATCAATTTGATATTTTTGATTGCAGGCTTAAAATAAATTAAAACAGAGGATAGAATTCAAGGTCGATTCATTTTAACTTAAACAATACGTGTATAATTTTACGTCAAATTTATTATTCTAGATTAAGATTCTACATGTTTATAATTGATTATTTAATTTGAGAAGTTTTGTTTAGAATTTCAATGTTCTTGGCTCAGGTTCCGTTCTTCCTATTTTACATGCCAAAGTTAACATGATGATCTCATAATGTGCCATACAGTAACATAGACTACATCCTTTTCATATTAATATTATTTTGTCGCAGGCTGGTCGATAGGTCGCCACACAAAAGGAATACAAGAACAGTTCTTTAAATATATCACATTTATTCGGGTTAATACATATGTAAAAGTTCTGGTATTGGTATGCTGTTTGGTAGGAATGGCTCCCAGGACCAATTTGGGATCTACAAAATTATTGTAAATTTCACATATTATAACAACTGTATATTCAGACTCGATTCCTGCTAATGCATATCTTAGCATCTACTATATACTTTGCATTTTACTGCATAATGCATTTTAATGCAAACACTAAAGCATTATACTGCAAAACTGCACAAAATATTTATACGAAATATTTGTGTACAATACACATGTACTTTATACCATACATTGTAGCTACTACATACTCTAATAAGACTATAATATACTCGTATACTACTAGCATACTACTGGTACATGAAATGATAGCAATACACACATTACTCAATCTTGTAATTTACAACAAAGTTTAGAACTAAGGTCCTTGGCCATTTCAGAAAACTGTATAAAATAAAACATTCAAACTAATAAAACAAACTTACCTCAGAAGAGATGTAAAGTCTGTTCAAATATACTTTATGAAGAATACAATGTAAACAGGTAAATACTCGAGCAGGTGAAGTACGTCTGCTCTACTCAGTTGCTACACCCAAACTGACCACATACTTGCATGGGAATTAAAAACTGCGAAGTAAATTCGCGGGAACATATAAAATATTATGGAACACGGTTATGGCATTTAAATAAGTAATTTACATAGCAAAAAGGTGAGTGTTAAAACATATGTAACAATGTTTGGGCGTTAATTGTGACACACCTCCCCTATTCAAATAAGTACGAAGTACTTTTACAGCTCAACAATTAACGTATGAAGTAAAAAGAATTGTCCTATATACATGTATATCTTAGATATAGACTAGATTAGATAGATAAAATTACTTTTCATTAAACCCTATTTCAATTTTTTTTCTATCACATGTCAATCAAAAAGTTACTACTGCATCTATCTCTTCAACTTTTATCAAAACAATAATCGTGAAATGACTTTTCTTTTATATCTACTCGTTGAGAAGCTTGTTATATAATATATAGCACTAATTTCAATATCACAATAATGCATGAACCTTTTGCCTATCATAACCACATGCGATTGAACCCTTTGTCTGCATAGATATAAACTTAATAGGCCCATCATAGCAGTTCTTAGAAATAAGTACTCTTTTGATTGCGAACCTTTGATTGTTGATGTTATGCAAGCGTTCACAATGTTCCCCTCCGGCCATTTTCCCAATTAGGAATTGTGCATCTTTTAGAAAAAAAAAGATAAGCTGAGAAATTATTACAGTATAATTAAACAATAAAAATATTAAAGGTCCTTTTACCTTCACTTGTAATAAAAATTTATTAAAGTTTTAAAGTTTAGTAGTATTATATGTCTAACATTTTTTTAAAAATAAGTTCTCAGAATATTCCATAAATTCAATTTCAATTCCAATTATTAGATTAGACATTTCATTTTCGAATAAATTTAGCAATAATAGATAAAGGTAAATTAAAATTAAAATTAAATTAAATTAAAATTAAAATTACTTTGATGCAATAGATGATTTCAAAACATTAAATTGGCACAAAAAAAAGAAGGTAATTTGGCTCTTTCTCTCGCCGCATTCCAGATTTCATAATTCTAGATAGTATTTTGTTATAAATAACTGGGAATAAGTTATACATGTATATGGTCAGAAGAACTGAACAGGTAATAGAAAAGTCTGTTTTCGAAATAGTTTTTCTACGATTGTTGACTGTAGTCTTTACTGCAACACTGTATTTTGACTTTTATGAATTTGAGTCTTTCTCTCTCTATTTCTCTCTCTGCTTTCCCTCTCTCCCTATGTGTGAATGCATAGGATTTTCAGTGACGGTAAGATATAAAGTGAAAAATCCTAAACGAAGTATACCTGTATTACACTTATAACAAAAATAATCCTGTATCTTACATCTCTAGTCACCCATAGATGTGCTTCTGAAGTGTACATGGACAGTAAAATAGATATTAATAAAGAACTGAGTGAAAGAATAAATGTTTCATCTGGAACAAAGGGAGAGCGAGTTCGCTTAAAACCCGGGCTCTTTAGCTTTGGATGCAGGTTGGTTAAGTTTACAAAAGTTCTTTTTTAATAAATTAGTTTTATCATCAATCCATCCACACTCCTCCTGCATTCTAGTCAATATCAAAACTTAAATTTACGCAGAAAAACATGAAACGAATGTTTGATATTCAAAACATGTTTGCAATTTATGTTTAACTATTGATTTAAATAGATATTTACATATTTGATAATCTAGTGTATTCACAGTAGAATTAAACAAATTTTCCCGATGTTTCAAGTACTTATCTTCTATATACGCAAAGGTGCAGAAAAGAGATGGCTTTAAAGAAAGGGGAAAATGTGATAAATATGCGTTTTAGCAGTTAAAAACAGTTTTTTAGTATCTTCTAAGAATGGCATCAGGGGTCAAGAAAAACCTAACAGCCCCTGCAGACCGGTCACACCCACTGTAAGCCCTGAGTTTTCACAGGTAGACTGAATATTATGTAGTCAAATGTATGGTACAATTAAGGCCGAGCAATTGGTTTAAAATATGTCGGTCAAAAGACGGCCGAATAATAGATTAAATAATAGAAAATAGATTAAATTGGCCAACAAGATTATTATAACGACCAAACTTTACGAAGTGCTGACTTCAAACAAGTTTATTGACTTTAATGTCTTTGGCCTGTCTTTTACTCGATGCATACACTGGAGTATTGAATAAGAGAGGTAAACTCGATAAACAGATTGGTTGTATCATTTGCCCTCGATAATAAAATGTCCATCACAAGAAAAAACTCCCACATTAGAGTCCTTGTGTTTCCTATAAAATTATCATCCTCAGCAATACCACTAAATATATATTGTTTCGAGTTATCTAAGCAGTTTGTATGAATTTCATTTTAGCTGAACTTTCTAATGTGAGGGAAAATTTTCAGAATTATGCAAATTCCATTTAAGAAAAGACTTATTCAACTGTTCTCAATTTGTGTATAATAAAAAAAAACATGAAACGGTGAAAAACATTTATGTAGTTGTAAATTGATAGAAAAATTCTTGTATGAGAACTATGATTTTATAAAATACTCGTATATGTGCAATAATTCAATTCCATATATTTCCTATTGCTAGATTGGATTGTACTTTATTGAAAGAAATTTCTTTTAGCTACTTTAATATGTTTAAGGATTGCATACCCACGGAGGTTTTTTCCAAGAAAGTATCAGAACAGACCGAAGGACTTTATTGAAGTTTTTGACAACATCGCGTGTACTAAAGTTCTCTCAGTACTAAAGTACTGAAAGTAAAATAAGCATTGTGATCCTTATAAAATTTATGTTATTTAATTGCTTGAGTTAATTTTATCCTTTTAAAGTGAACTAAGGTAAGAGAAGATGTTTTCAACAAAATCGATGCTATACCTTTTTTCAATTTGAATGTGCTTTACTCGAGGAGACAGAACGATTAATTAGAATTTAATTTGCAGTTTTATTAATATCATAAGAAAGAAAAACTGCTTATAGGAGAACTAGAAATCTCAACCTTTTTTCTCTTAAAAACTTCATGTGTAAAGATGCTTTTTCTAATGAATAACATTGGTTGTGCATTTTGGTAATACAAATATATATAGTAGAATTTATACATACAAAAAATATCATTTTTCATTTTTTTATTTTTATGATTTCTTATATTTGTATTTGGAAAAAAAAAGGAAATCTAGCATGCAGTTTGAACAAAGTCCACGGTGGTTCAAATGCTACTATCTTTTTGCTCTAATTTACTCTTTGCAGGACTGGAGAAATTGATCGAATGTAGGAACAATGGCGATGTCCAGAAATTTTTGTTTAACGACCTGGAATTAAATGGCATCTCCTTTGGGTCTAAAATGACAAACAATAACTCTGATGTAAGCAGATTAATAATTACTTAATATATATCATCATATTTGTTTACAGTTATAGAGCTTCAACTTGAAAGTTTAACTGAAAAAATGTCACTTTAAGTACTACATGATCTAAAATTCCGGTGAAATGAAGGTGGATATTCGTTCCTCTGTGACAAAGCTCTCGGCGTATTTCGACAATGATGGTCTGCAAACTATTTTGGAGTTCATGAACGAGTTGGCAGAAGAGGTACCAGATATGTTCCAAATAGTCAAAAGTGAATTTATTACAGAAACGGAATATGAACAAAATTGCTATGACGAATTTATGGAATTGACGTTATCAGCCCAGCGTTCCCTCACAAGACGAGCTTCAGTCATGGAGACTTCTAGGATCGTCCGATCTCTGCTCGGCTTGTAGTTCCGGGTTTTTTTTTCTGCTTAATTAAATCAGCATAGAATTAATTATTGCAAAATATAAGTGTATATTGTCCGGTGTTATTTTATGAATAGGTTTAAAGAAAGCCGTGTTCTCTAAAATCTGTACCCATTTTTATCGTTTATTTTAATGCTAGAATTAAAAATAATTTGATGAAACAGCAAATTCTTTTATGGTATGATATCAGATATTTTGTCAGAAAACGCACCAAAATTTCGATAAGTCTGTCTAAAGAAAACAGGAATTGAAGTGCCGGATTTGTATAATGAATACTATGAAGCAATTACTGCTGTAAGGATACAATGTAATGCAAAAAAGGACATACTGCTATACCGGATAGAAGAAAAATAATACTAAAAGCAAATTTAGTGTCACGTTAAACAAATAAAACAAATTCAAGAACAAAACAGGATTAACAGGTTAGTTCTTGAAGAACCAGAATTTATGTTTTACTCATTTATCACAATGATGTTCATGTTTCTCTTCATTGTTTTATGGCATATTAAGCATTAGTTTGAAAGTTTCAATGAAATAGTCTCATTTAATGAAATTCTTTCAAAATCCTCTTGTGAAGAATTACTGACTCGATCATACTTAAGTGGTACTTAAGTGAAAGCTCCAGTACAGCACATGTACGTTCAATATTGTAGATATAGGAAGGAAAAAGATCACAATCTTCAAAAACGCTATGAGTGCCGTTTATAAGACTACATTTACAGCCCTCCATCTTCAAGTATTGATGACTGCATTTGAGTGAAAAATTCACTATAGCGATGTTAAATCAACAAATAAAATACAAAAAAATACTTTCCAATCATGACCCCATGGGACAAAATTAATGATCAAATTTTTACATAGAAATAAACAGGAAATCTTTTAAAATTCGTAAGGAAAAAAACGCGGATCAAGCACAATAGATTCAGTTTAGTTTTACTCTTTATTTGTCAAAAAAAAATCTGAACAGCAACCCCACATTGAGAACAGCAGTAGACCCGTTAATAGTGATGTTTATATGGGAGCATCCTTCAGTAGACGTGTAGATTCAGGTTTCTTCTAATCATAACCCAAAGTATAGGATGAGGCCACAAAGGACGATCATCGTATGAATTCTTTCATTAATTTTTTTTCTTCTCAAAATAGCACAACAATGTTTTATATTTATATGGAAACATTGCCATGCGACATGTTCCGATTGACGACAATATGCAGAAAAAGATAGATACACACTGTCAACGGCGACAATATGAACAGGACGTCAAAATGAACCACCAAAATCATGCTGCATGAATAGCATACCAAACAGATTTCATTAAAAAATCAACAAAAGAAACCCCAGCAAAAAATATTTAGGCAGCAATATGTATGGGGCGACAGTATGTGCAGTGAGGGTAAGGCAATGTCGCCGGCGACAACATGTTCATGTGTAACTTTTGAGCTGGCGACAGTATGTACCGATAGACGGCAATATGTGCAATGAAGGTAGGTACATATTGTCGCCGACAACAATATGTACAAAACGACAATATAAAGCGTCACATCCCCGGTCATTGTTCGATGTAGGTCATAATTCGTCTTTACACCTGTAGGCATCTAAGTGCAAACAAACTCAAAATTCTATTGATGCATTTATTGATTATAACATTTTTTTTGTCCAATCATACTAAATTACTATCTAGAAATTAACTCATAGAACAATCAACAAATTATGAAATATGTATTTACAATACATAAATTACATGTACGTACAATACGGAAATAAGTATTCAAAACTGAAATTAAAGAAGTGTACATTTAAAAATTAGGGAGTTGGAAATGTTTAACTCATTAATTGATTATCATTAAGAATTCATGTCATTCGATTAAAACTGGTTTATTTTTTTCTTATCACAAGAAATAATTTAGTATCAGAGTTTCCATAATTTGTTATTATTGATTTATTTCCTAAAATTACAGAGTAATGAATTTGCTACAAAAATTTAACTGTAAGTTATACTAAATTCCCGGAATTATTTCCATAAAGTCTCAAATTTGTCATTTCAAATAAAGTACAAATAAATAAATTATTATTATCAATAATATTCAATGATTTAAATTGCATTCATTATATCCAATAAAAACAAATAAACAAACAAAGAAAAAATAAGATAAAATAAGTAAACAATGGAATACACACTGATTTTGATAGTGACGCAACAGGCTCCAAAATTTTAAACACCAGCGACTACTTGCAGTGACCTCCATTGATAAAGGTGTATATTTATCGCACACAAAAATGCACTGTTTCTCAATTCATTTCTACGTATATATAAAAAAGTTACTAACCGAGTGTCTCTAACATACATGGTAGTCTTTTACTTTATCCACAACAAAACTATACGTACAAGTCATGTACGAAGCGCAACGAAACTGATTGAAGAAAACACGGTCTAAATTGCAGATCTATGATGTCTATTTACAATGGTTTCGGGGAGTGTCTTATTGTGGAAGAAGTTAAAAATATGTAAGGAACACACGGCTTGTAATATTTTGAAATGGATGCTTAAATATACACTGAAATAAATCGAAAGACAGCACAATGTTTATGCTTAATAACCGGAAACATTTTTTTCAACCGGTAGCACTGTAGCTCCATGATCGTCCTTTCCAACATGTTTTAGTCCAGCGAGCTTAAGATCTGCAGCTAAGTTGAAAGCAAAGAAAACATGAGTTTTCACTTCGCAGTACAGTTATTGTGCGCAATGGAAACAAAATTTCGTAATTAAAATTGTATTCATAATCGGGTTGGCGATTATTTCTAGTACATCATTTATATAGGATATTTGTAGAAATGGTTGATTACTATATTGAGGGCGATTAGGTTTTATATTTAGACTTGTCACGTGATGAAGCAGTCACGTGATTTTAGCACATTTGCATTATTGATGTCATCCATAAATTCAACTACTGCAAGGGCATAACCAGGTTAGAATTCTAAGTTTAATTTAAAAATATTTTTAAAACGCATTGTAGTTTTTGAAAAGTGCCGTGATGCTATCTAGGTTTTTTTAATTTCATTGTTAAAATTATATTTTTATGACCTAATGCTGTATTTTTTACTGGCCAACGGTATTAAATATTGATGTCATTAAATTATTATCAAAATTTCATCAGGACTGCGGCACTTTTCAAATACCTTAATCATGAATATCTTTTAGAGTTGATTTGTAAAAGCTTACTAGGATCAATTGAATGTATGCCCTTGCTTTAGATCGATTTATTAGGACCACTACATTACCCTCCGATGTACTAGCATACATATATACGGTAGTAAGCAATTAAATATGAAATGTACAGAAAATATAGCACTTAAATCGTGAAGAAGACATTTAATTCAAGTTAATAGCCTATAAAATATCTGTAAATAATATTTCATTTAATCATAGGATGCACATTTCGTTGAGAAAATATTACTTGTTCTGCCTCTCATTGCAGACAAGCTGAGTAACGTTTTACAAAATGACGGCACATCGACAAGTGGATTGCGATCAGTGAGTTGTTATTTAACTTGTTATTTGGGATTTATCTAACGACAAACCATCATGCTGTAGTAAGTTTTGATGTAGTTTGATGGTTTCCTCCGGGTTAAAACAGCACCTCATTTTGTGGTAGGTCTATTTTTAAGAATTGTTGTATGATGCATATTTTGTATTATGTCAAAGTTAAGTTTTCTCGTACAAATTAAGTTCCGCCCCCTTTTTGTAACCTTAACTGTGCTGTGTAGTTATAAGTCATGGCCACTGGTGTAGTCAGTTGCAGGTCACCCCAGCATCTTCAGTATGCTTACAGTCATGGATTCCAAAACCATTATGTTGACAATCATTAATAGAAGACTCTGTTCCACTACATTGGACTTCGTCCAGCCAGATCTGGCCACTTCCCTGTCCGAAAGAGGCTCCTGTGTGTGCAATAGCATTTCTAGTTGAAGAAAAGAAAGAAAATATTTTACTTTCAAAATTTGCATTTAAAAGGTCGATCCGTGAAGAATGAAGATAAGAAAAAAAGATACAATAACCCTGTCAGCAAATACAATTTATCATTGAGTCAAATGCAGACTAACGTTTTTTAAACTTATTGTTAGTCCATTGTTTATACACTGAATTGACGACAGAATTTCCCGGTCATTTCCCAATAACAAGGAGCGCACGGCGGTTTTGTTCTGCTCCTATTTTGTATTGTTTTATGGACTTTGATATTACAAACTGTTGGATATCCCTATATCCTTCATGCATAACTTAAAATTGTTGTTCAAGTACAACTGTTAAACGTCAAAATTACTTTATATAGTGTTATCTGCGTCCCAATGACTTACGCCAATAATTTATTACTGCGAGTTTCATGATCGGGAGGCCTGGGTTCGATTCTCGTTCGCGGCGCCGCGTCATACCTAAGACGTAAACAAAGGTTGTGACTGTTCCTTCGCCAAGCGCCCTGCACTAGAAGTGAAAGTCACGGGTCTTTCGGATACGACCTTAAAAACGTCGGTCCCGTGTCACTTTACAATGTAGGCGCTGGCACGATAAAGAACCTTCACTGCTCAATGGCCCTGAGTGCTGAGTATAGGTCAAAATTTGTAGCCCTTCACCGGCATACGGTGACGTCCCTATATGAGTGAAATATTCTCAAGAGAGACGTTAAACAATATACAATCAATCAATATTACTGCGAGTATTCTGCTAGAAGTCGTTCATAAAGATTTCTCAATCTGAAAATATTTTTGAAAGAAAAATTGTCGTCTAAAATTAATTATGAAAATTAAATTAAACAGATTAAATTTAATATCTACTTAAGTTTAGCTGGTATAATCTGGGTCGGAATATACATTTTTTTTTCTATCAACCGCTTCCTAAAATATTTTGTGCTATTTTACCAATAATTCAATCAAAATTATCGCAACGTTTGCTATCAGAGGTTGACTTTACCTAGCTTCTAATGTTGGGTAGGCATTAACATTGAATAGGCACAGTAATCTTACGACCAAAATACTGTGGCGGTATTAAAACTTGTTAAAAACATTTATTGCATCTACATGTACAAAAAAAAACTTGCTTGATATTGTTTCTTCTTTTGTTTTTAAATTGTAAAACCAGAACAAACATCTGTTTTATATTTCTTACAAACTTTCAAATTTATACATTTATTGTTATAATTGTCAATCATGTATGTTGGAATAAAGGCTTGAATTATATCATCAACTCGTTTATATTTTTTTTCTTCTTTATTTGTCTTTTTTATATACATTTCTATTGAATGTACACATGTGTTTGTTTATATTTTACAGTGTTATATAACTAATATTTACTTATACATGTATGACCTTGACCTTTTGTATTAAGGACAGGACATACATGTACTGCTATCCAATCCTGTTATCTTTATATATAATAAAATATTGTATTAGTTATTGTTTAATAATGCTAAATAAATAAAACATTCTTCGTTCTTGAATATATAAATTCATTTTGTCTTGAAGTAAAATTGCGTCTATTTGTTTTTCTGACCACATGAAGCTGAATGTTTGGGAAGACATAATTGCCTAACAGTTGCAAACAAGAAAACATTGATGTAATCAACAATTGTCGCCCGGGAAATAATGAAGTAAACAATGGAAATGAATCTTGATCATCAAACCGCTTCGATATGTGTATTAAAAGACATGCGTCTAAATGTTGGAGACGATAGTCGAAATCTTTTGAAAATTATAGTGAGATGAAAATCGAACAAAAACATTACCCTTTTAAACTTTATCAATCTTAAGTAAATGTTAGCTGCATAAAATATGAATTGAAACCAGACAAATGCATCACCTATGTCAAAAATGTATTTCATTTTAAGGATATTAAACACGAAATGTGTAGAGTACTTTTTTATGCGATAAATAAAATTCCATGTTCTAAAAAAGGACCTGTCGTTTTTTCGATACTAAATGATAAGCAACTTTATATATTAAATATAAATAAGATATATATTTTACAGATTTACTTCATAGAAGTAAATACATTATGCATCTCGTAATTTATAAAGGGAAAGAACGGTGTGATTAACAATCTTTTTAATGTTTAGAAAGCCTTTACTCACGAATGACTTCTCCCACCTTCATTCCCATACACCAACACTTATATGATTGTACAGAGCTGCCTGGACCTCCGGGCTACAATGACATATATGATGAAAGCAAGCAGTATTCAAGCTTCAAAATCCATTTGATATTACTATTATTAGACATTTCCAGCAATAAGAGCAAGGAGCTTGAACTCGTACTCTGTAATTCCATATATAGGGGGCCGTATAAAATGTTTTTAAAAGGGTTTTTTAAGAAATAAGGTATCATTTTTTTTAGTTTTATTGAGATGTTAAACGGGTTGCTCACGTAATCAAATCCTGTAAAGCCTGAAGGGCTTTATGGAAGATTTGATCATGTGCCAACCCGTTTTACATCTCAATAAAACTAAAAAAAAGATACCTTATTATTTATATTTACATTTGTGACTAATTCATACTTTAAATTTGCCTGATTGTTATGCCCTGTTCACACGGAGAGCTTAATTCGCAGTAAATTAATGCGAAGTAAACTAATGCGAATTAAATTGCGTTCACACGACAGCTAATGTGAAGTAAACTAATGCGAATTAAAATTTTACTTCTGCAGCCCGGCGTCAGCACGGCTATTATGACGTCATTTGCAAATCACGTCACCTTATGCAGAAGCAGATCCATTTTACATAATGGAAAAGTGTCTGTATACACATTTTAATGATTAACACAATTTTCACTCAAAAATAGCACAAGTACCTGTAGCTGACCACCGACAATTGGAATTTGACTAAATTTTGCCATTACGCATGCGTCAGAATTTAATTCGAATTAGCTTCGCTTAGCGTTCACACGGAGCTAATGCGAAGTAATTTAATGCGCAGTAAATTAATTCGAATTAAACTAATTCGCATTAGATTCTCCGTGTGAACGCTAAGCGAAGCTAATTCGCAGTAACTTTACGTTTAATTCGAATTAAACACTCCGTGTGAACAGGGCATTACTTTTAATGTGTGAAATGCCTTATTTTTCAAACCCAACGGCATGTATGTAATCCACTAAACGCGTCGACCCTTTATGACGTCACAGAGAAATTACTTCGAACGTTTATCCAAACGCACATCCATGACCTGTTGACCCCGTACCTGTATTTATATAGTTATTTATCCCGCTTCAGACAAATTTGTCGATTACTGATTGGATAAAAGCTAATCACATGACGCCCTGAAATTTTCCGTATTACGTCTCCGTTTCCATATTACGTCTCCGTCGAGGCGTAATATGAAAATCGGGCACGCGATTCCGTTCGAAGCGTTGTTATTGTTAATAAAAATGGCGGCTAAGAAACGCTTTATGTAGGTACAGTTTAGTTAAATTTCTTGTTACCGTAACGATATTTTATGTTGATTGTCATTGGATTAAATTTAACATATTCATAATATGCACAAATATCTTTTTAATATTGGAAAAGGTCTTCAGCGGGATAAATTCGTAACACAGTCAGTTAGTGACCTAATACGGATTCATACAGGGTGTGAAATGGAAATCCGTATTGGGACTCGGCTTCGCCTCGCCCAATACGGATTTCCATTTCACACCCTGTATGAATCCGTATTAGGTCACTAACTGACTGTGTAACTAATAATATACGCATTGCTTTCAGTAGTGTTATATAAAGGAAAACGTTTGCAAATGTAGATATAAATTAAAGCTATATACAGAGTATGGCGTATCTGAACTAAAAAAGTCAAACACGAGATTAAACAAAGATTAAGATAATATGTGCTATCTAAATTCAAAATAAAAGCACTGATTTTGAACCCACATATCATCCCAATATTTCTATAAATGTAGGTTAAATTGACTTCAATCTGTTTTGGATATGAATCGGCTATTGTTTTGAATCTCGGATTTCTATGGAACGCGATTGATTAAAATAAAATTATTATGTTTTTACACGAAAGTCCTATTTATATATAAAGTAACAAAACAAAGAGAAAGATCATTATAATTTTAGTTAGTCTGAACTTATGAAGAAATACGCCATATATGACTTTAAACGCCACATATTACGTTGCTTTATCAAGGAAACAGTGTTTTTGTTGTTTGTAATTAAATCAAATTTTTACAGGCCCCCTAAAAATTTAAACAACTGCCAGAGTCAGTTTGCGAGAACGGTCTCGAGGTCGCGAAATCTGGAAATGTCTATTAGGAGCAGAGCAAACACGGACCTCGATCCATAGTTGGAATTATCGTGGATGTATTCCGGAATTCGGAGAATCGGCCATAAAAACCGTTGAACTATTTTTGTCAATTAACCTATTCCTGATTTATTGGACTTCTTGAACTTTCTTATTTTAGTGAATTCTGCTTCAGTTTGGTTGTCAATTTGCGCATTAACATTGTAATATACTTGTGTATTAGATTTTGAGATTGGTAGTTAATAAATAGTATTTGCTACCTTACGTCCAACGAAATACGCATGGACGGTTTATCTATTATATCCTAAGGGAGCGTGTAACACCTAGGGTCTAAGTGGGTGTTGCTAAAACGCGGAACGGAAAACGGAACGGAAAGCGGAACGGAACGGAATACGGAATGTATTATTTTGGATTAAATCACTTAAAATACACAAATTTTATAATAAACGATATATCTTGTACATATTCAACCCCCACTATTAAATACAAGTTGATTTTGTAATGCTTGGTCTCTTATTTACGAAAATCGCTAACACAGCATTCACCTAGAATCGAATTTGAAAACTTTCAGTACTATATTTTTTACAATAACATACATGTACTACATTAAATTACATTCACAAAAATTATGAGGATGTCAACTTGAACGAAGATTTCCGTAATAAAAAGCTTATGACATGGGGGGGGCCGTAGTTAGGTTTATTGAATGTACATCGGTACGGAAGTAAATTTCTATATTTCGAAGTACATATATCTAACTATAATAAGACAATAGGTTTGTTGGACTGTTTTGTTCTGCTTTAATATTTGTTGATTCGTGGCCTTTGAGGGCGCTGGATAAATCGGAGTCATACTTGATTAAGTGTATGACTGTCGCTTTACGGTGTTTGTAAAGTGTGGGACCCTGTGTCTTGTTTTATTGTGGATTGTCTGTGTGGTAGAGCACTGGTTTGGATTTTGCCTGCAGTTTCATTGGCTTAGCATGTTTCTTTGGTATAATTCTGTAAATACGTTGAATATATTCAGTCTGTAAATACGCTGCGCATATTTGTATATTTTGGTAGCGCACATTAGTGTCTTAGTTCTATCTCCAAGGTCTGATTCTTATCAGACCTGACCCCTGAGTGTTTTGCTCCAACCCGTCCCCCTACACGTTATAGGATCAGGTGCCCTAGAGTGGTGTGCATCTCCCGCCGACCGCTCACAACCGCTGTGTGCTCCTTGCCGTGACCGGAAAATAACGAAAAAAAGCATAAGAAATAAATAAATAAGCTATGAATTATTGGATGGTGAGATAAATAGATTTCAGAGAAAACGGCAATAAAAATAAAAAAAAGAAAATAAGATAACTTATTCACTTGAAAGAACAGACAGTAAAAACCATAATAAAATGCATGAGACTTTATGCCAATTTTCATTTTTTTTTTTACTTTCATCTACATATTATTTTACCCAGAGAATCCTAACATGCGACAGACAACAGCTGCGTCGTTATCATCCCATCCATCATCACATACAGTTCCCCAGGTTCCATTATGCAATATTTCAACTCTTCCACTGTTGTATGATGTGCCACTTACGAGGGCTGTTCAATAAATAATGTCCTGAACTGTATGACATACAATACAGATATACATGTTATATGACAGTAAAATTGGCTTTCTCTCATAATTGAATCTTTATTGAATTTATAACAGTTCATGTGGCCACTTTTCATGACATAGTTTCGTTGTGAGAAGCTGGGAATCAAGGGCTTTTCGAGACACTGCATTGTCATGTTGTAAATTTTGAATTTACCGGGTGAGTTGTCATGTTGTAAATTTTGTATTTACTGCCACCCGGTAAATTCAAAATTTACAACATGACAGCATTATAAATAAATGGTAAAGAATCGGTAAACTAGAGTGAAAATTGAAGCTTAAACAAAGCTGCTGTAAAACTTGTTAAAAACCCCAAAGAAACATTCACTGAAATGTGTGACATTTACAGCAACCAATACCTGTTTTATAGACAAATGAGCAGGTGGATTTCAATGATAAAAAATTATATATTGGGCATCAAAAATGGGTACCGTCCTTACCATCAAAAAATTATATCACTTACTGTTTGTCAAATTTCAACAAAAATACCTGAAGATGTAGGATTGATTTTAAGACAAATAGCAAATTTGGTAGACATCACATCGGGGCTAGATTACACTGTTTTTAAGAAACGTTTGACGGTAAAAAAAAAAGCTTAGTACTCAAAGGTCACTCTTTATTTTGAAAAATGAGTAAAAACGATAGCGTGTATGAATGTCTTAACAATGAACTTAAAAAAACTGACCCTGGGACGATATATTTTAAAATCTTGCAACTTTTATCATATAATGGTTGATTAATACCAAAGAGCAGATTTCAAAGCATTAATTTATTTTCAAACTATGTAACCCCCACCCCCTGACCTAGGGGTGCATAAAAAATAACTATTTTTCTAGATGCACCTTTCTTCATCATAAATATGTATACTTGGATCAATGGCATAAAACCCAAGAGTAAAAGGAAAAGATTTTCAAAGAATTAATGTATTTTCACCATAATTATGATTAGTTAGTTTATCAAATACTCAGACAAGAGAAGAAGATTTTCAAAGCATAAAAGAATTTTCGCTATATGATCAATAGAGCCCCGTCCTAACACTAGAACCCCTGACCCTGGGGCCATAAAATACACGATTTTCGAAGAGGCACTCTAATTCAACAAAACTATGACTGTACTTTGTTAGTTTATTTAATACTTAGAAGCAGAAAAGTAAATTTTTCAAAGAATTAATGCATTTTCACTATGATCAATAGAGCCCGCCCGTACACCAGAACCCTTGACCCTGGGGTCATAAAATTAAAAATTTTGATAGAGGCACTCTTGCTTGAAATAAGTATGTACTTAGTTTATTTAATACCCAGAAGTTAGTTTATTTAATACCCAGAAGCAGAGAGGAAGATTTTCAAAGAAATTATGCATTTTCACTATATAATCTATATAGCCCCGCCCTAGCACTAGAACCCCTGACCCTGGGAACATGAATTTCACAATTTTGGTAGAGGACTCAATTCTCATTACATCCATGCCAACTGTTTGCCTGCTTGATGTCCAGGAGTAAAGAAGAAAATTTTTAAAGATTGCAATAATTTTAGTGGTTTTGGCCCCACCCGTCAGGTGAAAGGGGGGTGGAGACCGTAAAATTCACAATTTATGTTTGTCTTTACCCATAGATGCTGTATACTAAATTTGGTTGAAATTGGTTCAGCGGTTTCAGAGAAGAAGCCTAAAATGTTCAAATGTCAACACACGACGGACGAAAACGGATAGTAATAGGTCACCTGAGTTATTCAAGTGACATAAAAATGACTAAAACGAATTAAATTAACAGTTTCATATTTTTTAAAATTAATTTAAAATGAATATGACACTTACCAAGGCAGTGATGAGTGTTACATAGTGGCGATTCTGAGGATTCTCCACTGCATGGGCGACCTCCAAATCTCGGAGAAGGATTATCACATGTGCGTGTTCGTGCCCTAATACCACCCCCACATGAAACAGAACACCCACCCCAAGGGTTCCAACCACTCCATCGTCCATGAACTATAAATTTGAAGAAAAACATGTTTTGGAAATTTATCGCAAATATTCAAAAAGAAATAAAGCAAGAGGTCCGTGGGCCACATGGCTTACCAGAGTAACATTGGTGTTGCTTTTCTTAACCAGATTTCCCCCTATTGTGGCCTCGTCCTACCCACCTTAATGGTCACAGCTCTAATCATTCAGAAACTACTCTTCCCCAGAATGCTTCCACGTAGGTTCCAGCTTTTCTGATTCCAACGGTTCTTGAGTGGAATACTTTTAAAATTTTTTCCTGTAATTTTTCTATGTAAAAATTTGATTTGATTCCCTATTGTAGCCCTGTCTTAATCTCTGGGGTCACAATTTGAACTATTGAGAATCTACACTACCTAAGTACGCTTCAACACAAGTTTCAGCTTTTCTGGCCTAGTGGTTCTTGAGAAGATTTCAAATGACTACACCCTACTTTTGTCTTTCATTGATTGTCTCCCCTTGTGAGAGGTCTTGGACCTTCGTGTTAACAATTTAAACTTCCCTTAACCTAAAATGCTTTGTACTAAATTTGGTTAAAATTGGCCTAGTGGTTCTTTAGAAGAAGTCGAAAATATGAAAAGTTTACAGGCGGACGGACAGCTAGTCGGACGGACGAACAGACGGACAGAAGACGAAAGTCAGAAATGGTTTATTTGTACATGTATGTCTGGCATAAAATATACAAAAACATAGGTTAGCAGAGATTACAGATCTTACCTCAACGAATGTAATCTTTAAGTAAGGCAAGTCCAACATTAAATTAATAACCTGTATTATACTATCCCAAATACTGTAATGAGTCATTTTGATCTGATAAGACGTGCAGTACATGTAACATGTACAGACTTGCAGAAAATATACATCAGATCAAACATTCGAAGCAAGTCTGGAGGGTGCATCCTTTGATGTAGCATCCATGCAGGTTTGGTTAACACAGGACTTATAGTTAAATGGAAATGGACTTGCACCAAACCATCAGCCTGTACTAAAAATATCAATCTGATCGTTCCTTAGCTGAAATGGCATTATCTGTAACCTTATCTGGTACAACAAAGCACAATAGATACCTCTACCATCAATTGGGCATAGAAGTAATGCATTTCAAACTTTAATCATGGACGCCAACACTGGCGCCGAGGGTATTACATACTTCATTGAGGTGAGGTAAAAATGAATACAAATGAATTGGTATTTATTTAGTTTCTTTAGAATGTTTTTAAGATAAGCTAAGCCATTATTAGTCAAGAAGAGTAAGTCTTTATTTATAATAAATCTGTTTTTTCTTCCCCGTGCACAAACCTGCGGATGTGATGCAAACACATGTGTCTGATTTTGTGCAAACACATTTTGAATAGTAGTTGCAGGAGACTTTTCCACATCTCTTATCTCTGTAATCAACCTGAAATTTGCAAAGTATTTATTTAGAATTAATGATTTAGAGTGAAATAGTTTAATTTACATCAGAACACTTTCGAAGTTTTTTTCTAGTCTTGTCTGACCCCCTTATAATATGTTTATATTTTGTTTTGCGTCATTTACTTCAATAAATGTCATTTTTTTCACTTTCACTAGATAAGTGTTGTTATTTTAATTTTATTTTAATCCATCAAAAAACTAGCTCAGTTGACTTGGATTCGGTCTTGCATAATAACAGAGGAACATAAATGGTACAATTATGATTAAAACTATTGAATTTTTCCTCCAGATTTGAAGATCTGTAATTATAGATGAAACTAAAGGGCAGTGAAAGGACTGAGCTCACAAGTGATACCTCTCGTATGATTTAAATGGCAAAGTCCATGTTTTGCTAAGGGATACATAAATTAAATGCCAGATTAAAGGGTAAAAAAGGAAAGTGCACAATTGAACTATTTATTACGCCAGTCGATGGGCCAGTATGAAAAAGAAGACGTTGGCACTTTGTCAGAATGGATTTAATGTATCAGATCCATGTTGTAATCGTGTATTACATGTGTAAAAGATTAAGGGGCAATAAGAAAATCATCTATCCATCCAGAAGTGAAAAAAGAACTAGATAGATGACATGATCAGTTAAGTACTGGTCCTTGCTGACAAAGGAGGTAACAACATTGTCTTTGTTTGTAAGGCTCATTTATATAAATTGTAATACTTGTATTGTAAAACTTGGATTCTATTCTGCAAAATGATTTTAAATTACCATTTAAATTTTGGATTCAGAAAACTTCGTAAGGATCCTTACTAACAAAAATACAATGTGGGTTGCAGTAAATGTTCAACCAAACCTCTTTCCTTACTCCTTACAAAGATATTAACACTAGTGAAGGAGAAACTTCAAGAGTATTGTGCATAAATTTATTCAAGAAGTTGTGCGAAGCAAATATGGATAATCAAAAATTCCAAGGAACTTTAGGACAATTTGAAATCACATTTTTTTTACCAAAATCATCAGCTTAAAAACGTATGACTTTTCAGGTCTATACACAACCATTCCCCACGGCTTTTTGATATCATTGACAGCTGCGTTTTCAATAAATATGGACCTCGTAAATTAACTTACCTAGTCATTGGTTATTTGCAAAATTATTTTGTTAAACACATTCTGATTGCACACACAAGTACTCTGAATTGATATCACAAAGATGCTTGATGTTCTGATTGACAATATCTATGTGGTTTTTGGAGATCAGGGACTCCACCAATCTATTAGAAACCCATGGGTATCAATTGTGTTCCGTTATTAGCAGACCTATATAAATTTTGTATTCATATAAAGCAGAATTTGCAAAAAATCTTATCCGTGTTTCTATATGCTTTTCAGGGACTTTCATAATCAGAATGTGTTTAACAAAATCATTCACCTTTTCTAGACAACTTGCTTACTTCAATATCATAAACCTAAATTTCTGAATGTCTTCGAATGTTTCAATTAAAATATAGAGATAGCAGTTTCATTATCAACAAAATGAATATTTCATTCAAGTATTTAAGATTATTTTGCACAATTCATATTTTTGTGCTTTCTGAGAGAAATCCAATTCAATTTTGTAAAAAAAAATTGTAAAAGTATGTAATACAAAACGGAAATAATACTGTTTCAATCTGACATGTACTGTCAAATGTCGACAGAAATTAAATTTTTCTAAGGTCCTCAGAGTTGTCTCCCTTTGTATTTGCTGAAGAAAGTCAAGCTCGCTGCAGACAAGGAATTCAAACGTTCAAGTAAACGAATGCGATTAAATTACATTCTATATTTAGAGTTCGCGTGAGGATCACATGATGTACACATTGATTAAATTATTAAACTACAAAACCAATTTTCTGATTATTTTCCTTTAGATTCCGGATATTTGAAACTTGTTTTATCACTTCTGAAAATGGTTGGACTAAATTTAATATGTCCCAGGAAAACATTTTATTGCATTACACTATTTTGGTCGAAATTGACCAGTGGTTTAAATTACCCCGATGGACCCTAATACATACCAGTTAATGCATCAATAATATTACAATGATATGTTAATGGAAAATAATTTCCTATTTAATATTAGTTCTTCATTTTCTATCTTACACAGTGCCTTTTAAGGACGCGAAATAGTAAAATAGCATTTGCACATTTGAAATTGAAATGTTCTCAAATATTAAAGAGAACACGTCTTTTAAATCAATTTCAGGGATATGAGCGGATTTCTCTACAAAAAAAGAAACAACACGTTTTGTAATCTTCTAAATCAATACTTGCTTATGAAAATAGCATATTTAAGATCAGAGGTTGAGCTTTATATAAAATATTGAAAATCAGCTTTGAAAAAATTACTGTTTTATAGATGTTTTAACATATAAACCCTGGGAGAAAAATGACAATTTATGACGACATAATGCATTTACTAGCCAGAAAATTATGTTGATTCCGATAGAGACGCATTCAACAAGGTTCTTTAGTTACAATATAATACCACCTCCCACCCCACCTCCTTTTTCTAGGATTATCGTATTTTTGATATCTGGAATCGTCATGTCATACCCCATCTTTGACACTTTTTGTATATACAATTTGCCAAATTATCTTGTCTCATTACTTTGATTTATTCTAGTCTAAATACTATGTGTATTACTTTTTTATATTCTATTTTTAGGGATGTGGCATTTTTGTAATGTTTAACAAGCCACAACTCCCTCTATTGAATTATGGTATTGTGCTTTTAGTTTGTTGTATTTTTACTGTTTTATATGTTTTATTTGCATAACACTTTGTCATTTATTTGTTAGATAAATGACCATTCCAATTCCTCAACTATTAGTTGTGTTTTCTCGTGTCAAACTTAGCACCACCCTAGCAGTTATCCATAAAATGCATTGTCAACAGGGCCAGACAGGTCACCTTAAGTTACCCCATTCTTTACATTTTAATATAACGATTTAGAACGGAATACAAAAAGATTCGTCTTTTTTGAACAATAGATCTTACTTCCAGCCTTGGTTGATAATTAAAGTCATTGCTTTAATTATCATTAAACGTACTTAAATATACTGAAAGGAAAAAGAAACGCAGGGTAGCATAATTTGCGAAAAAAATGGACCACTTGACCGAAAATTACGAAAATTGGTCGGAAGAGAAATTTAGTTACTGTGCACCAAAATTAGTATTCAGAATTACTCAACCGTAAGATTTATGACGTCACGTTAGGAAAACGCTAAAAAGCCCAAAATACGTGCAATTTGAGTTTGTCAACAAATTTTGTTGCATCATTTGATGCATACGAGGTATGCACATCGTTTTTCAATATTAAGAGACATTGTGAATTTCTTGCAATCTTGGCACAGTTTACGGAAGTTCAATGGGGTCTTGTTTTCGAATTGCCTAATTAATGAAAAGGGCAACAACGGTTTACTAAGCAGTTTCTTGTAGATTTTCCCCCATAAAACTTGTCACCTGTTGTCAGAGAGGGTCTGGAATGGTTTTCACTCAACCGTGACGATGACGTTAACACGAAACAGAGTCATGTTACGAGCGAGTTATTCGTCCTGCCATCTCTTAATTTGCCACCTTACTACCACAAAAACAGCCATATATACAATAGATGATTATAATCATTACATTCATACGAAATTTGAAAGAAAACAATCCCGCAATTTGGATTTTTGAGCCAGTCAACCTACTGTTGTATTCCTCTCACTGGCGCATGCGCGCACCGTTTGACTTATTTTTTTGCGTGGTTTCCCAAGCTAAATATAGCTATGGTTTGAAAGATAAACACTCTAATGAAATTCCATGCTTAGGAAAAATAAGGCTCTGACAGATGCACGGGAGAGACATTGAAGATAATGAGAGTTTTCGATTTTCATTTTTGGGGGGTATCGTCATTTGAGCTTCAATATCTCATGAATTATTAGACAAAATCAAATGGGAATTTGGTTATATCTTTTTGAAAGATGATTTTAAAAGTTCGATAGGAAAACTAAAACATATTTTAAGAAAAACAAATTTAATTAACCTCAAAAGTTTACCCTGCGTTTCTTTTTCCTTTCAGTATATATAAGATGAACTTCTTCTCATGTAAAACCTCTTGGAACTGTAAGTTTGCCAAAACGTTTCGCTGAAATTATTGACCACTGGTCAAGTAAAATACCAGATTATACAGACATTAGTGACGCCTACTGTTACGTACTAGATGCAAGAAAAAATGATGGATTGAAATTCCCAGCCAAAAAGTGCTTAGATTGTGAAAATGTCTCTTAATACTCAGAAGTAATATATCAAAGGTGTTGTCATTTCAAATAATCGCTATAACAATTACATTTCTTTTTTCTCCAAGCTTTCAGTGCAGCTTCATCACAAAAAAAAACCAAACAAACTTTTATTACAATTATTAAATTTGATACTGACAGCATTTCATATTTAAAATAAGTCATGAAATACATTATAGAATTGAAGTTAGTCAATTTAGGAAAGACACTAAATGATGTATTGCATGTAGAAAAAATGCAAAGTTTAATCGAAATTCATTACCTTGAATACTTACAATATCTGCTATTCCTTTGTAAATAAAATCATCATCATCAACTAAAGGTAAGCTCCAATTTTTCTTCTGACTATTCAATTCACATCTTAAATACTTGAGACTGAAATTGATTGAAAGGCACATGGCAAAGGCCTCACATTCTCTAAAACATAGTTGGAGTCCGATGTCGTTTTGCACTGCAAAAGGAGATACTGGCAGTTTTTTTCCTATTCCTTTTTCATCGTTTGATCTTGTACATTTATCATTTGCCAAAACACATTGGGTTATAATTAATATCATCAATGTCTTTCTTAACTCAGACTCAAAAGACATGATTAAGTTTGGCAGAACCGTGAGTGTTTCGAAAAGTGCAACCTGAAGAAAGAATTGTATTGTTATTAATACCAAACGTAGAATTCTCATACTCATATTTTTAAGATGCATCGATGGAAAAATTCAATGAAATATAAAACATTTATGTCACATTTTAAATTCTCAACGCCATCATCATCGACTTCTCTAAATTTCGTGATAGAAAAGAATCAAGAAGATTAATAATTAACAAGAAACTTGTATTTTAAACATGATTTTGCTGAGATCATTGAAACAAATCAATTGAGAAAAAATTAAAGCTTAGGTAAACTTATTATATTATTTTACGATTTAGTCTGTTTGTTATTATACATCTTTTGTTTCATATTTTTCATTTGTATCGACAATTTATGCAATATTGCAAAATTTAATTGTCAAAAATTGTCGCATTCCGTAGATGAAATTTTCTTATGGCTATAAAATAAACAACCCAAGCAGCCCCCCCCCCCTCCCGAAAAAAAGAAATCACAAATAGTTAAGTCTCCAAAAGCAAACAAACAAAACAAAATTAAAATAAAACCAAGACACATTGTTAAATTGGATTGTAAAAGAATTTGATATTAATTTTACTTTTACTTTTGGGAAACGTATATTCATGGTTCACTTTCCAAAGAAAGCAATCCCGCAAAAATAATATATGGGTGTTAAAATACTTTTTTTAAATACCGGTTACACAAATGTGTGTATGTTCTTCTCATTTTGTTACTAATTCCTAATAATAAATTCATATGTAATCCGTATAAATAAAAATACATTACTGGGCCAGGCAAATGCTCTAAGAAGGCCTTATCTTTAGTCCTGATCACAAAAATATTAACAATTGTAAATGAGAAACCTCAGACGTTATATGTTAGAGAATATTTTTCAAGTGGTGAAAGTCGGAGCCTTTAGAAACTTTTTTCTCATGTTTCTAGACATTTTGAAAATCTATGGTTCTTCAATAAAATCAGAAATCGGAATTTTTTTCTTTACTGCTTGTTGGTCATGATCAAAATTACTTTGATAAAATCCGTATTCAATGACATGATTTAGATCCATGACTACCTTTTTAAACATTTATCTTTTTTAGAAGGAACGTTTGACTGATATGTTTTCATTTGAATAGCCAAATTGCAATTTATTTAATTTCATTACCATAATATTTAAGGATTTGAGTTTACTTTCATATTTTCCATGAAATGAAATAAAGCATATATGGACCGTTTAAGTTTGTGCATTGTACGACGAAGAAGTTTACGATCGATCATTGCCGGCCTGACTACCATATCTTGGGATGGGCTTATCACGTGTTGCATGCTCGCGCAGCGTGCAAGACTGCGTGGCAATCTAGGTATGTATCCAACGGTTGGGTGAAAGTTAGAGAATGCAATATAGAGCGTATATATGCCGAATATACCCTTACAAAAAAATACTATAGTAAACTAAAGTTAACTATAGTTTACTGTAGTTAACTAAAGTAAATCAAAGTTCCAAAGTTTTAACTAAAGTAAATCAAAGTTCCAAAGTTTTCCAAAGTAAATCAAAGTTCCAAAGTTTTTACTATAGTAAATCAAAGTTCCAAAGTTTTCGCTATAGTAAATCAAAGTTCCAAAGTTTTAACTATTTATAGTAATTCAAAGTTCCGAAGTTATTACTATAGTAAATCAAAGTTCCAAAGTTTTCACCATAGTAAATCAAAGTTCCAAAGTTTATACCATAGTTATTCAAAGTTACAAAGTTTTCACCATACTAAATCAAAGTTCCAAAGTTTATACCATAGTAAATCAAAGTTCCAAAGTTTTTTCCATAGTTAATCAAAAGTTACAAAGTTTTCACTATAGTAAATTAAAATATTATAGTTTTTATATGTTTTTAATAAATTTTTTTTTTTTATTATTAATCTGTTTTAAGGACGATGATTTTGGTTTGTTTGTGTTGATTTTTGTTTTCATCTGAATTTAAATATTCGAAGTAATTAATTTAAATGCTTTATTTACATTGAACGGTAGTAAAAACATATTGACTGATGTTAAAAAAGCAAATATTTTGATTCTAAATGACGGAATTTTTATTCTATAGTAATTTTGTCTCCATAAATAATAATAAATATTGCTTATTTATCAACAACTTTTTCATTAAAATTCATTTCTTGTACTTTGTTCTTTTAGAGGACGAGTCGGTTTTTTAAAAAAGTTCATTGAAGCCGTAATATATCTTATTCTTGACATTTCTTAAAAATGTACAAAAGGATAATCAATCCATAATTGAACAGGTTTTAAAGTACTTAATAAAAGTTCCAAGTTTTCACTATAGTAAATCAAAGTTCCAAAGTTTTCACTAGAGTAAATCAAAGTTCCAAAGCTTTTACTATAGTAAATCAAAGTTCCAAAGTTTTCACCATAGTGAATCAAAGTTCCAAAGTTTTCACCACAGTAAAACAAAGTTCCAAAGTTTTTACCATAGTAAATCAAAGTTCCAAAATTTTCACCATAGTAAATCAAAGTTCCAAAGTTTTCACCATAGTAAATCAAAGTTCCAAAGTTTTAACTTTGGTACTATAGTTAACTATAGTAAACTATAGTTAACTATAGTTTACTATAGTATTTTTTGTTAGGGTAGCTTTGCATTATTTCATTACCTTCACAATTGCTGTGGCCTTCAACTCGACATTTAGATATATCGACGACCTTTTGTCAATTAATAATGGTAATTTCATTTCCAACGTCGAATCGATATATCCTGGTGAGCTTGAGATTAAGTATACCACAGATTCCGAAATTTCGGTTTCATACCTGGATATTTTACTTGAAAAAAGACACTAATGGTAATCCAACAACCAAGCTTATTGATAAACGTGATGACTTTTACATTTCCATCGTCAGCTTCCCTTACTTATGCAGCAATATACCTTCATCACCTTCATACGGAGTATATATATCTCAGTTGATTCGATACGCAAGAGCATGCTCTACGTATGAACAATTTCTAAAACGAGGTAAATTATTGACAAGAAAGTTGATGAAACAAGAATATCAATAGTCCCGTTTAAAATCATCATTTCGTCAGTTCTATGGTCGATACTAAGACCTTGTCAGCTAAAAAAATTATCATTGAGTCAAATGCTGACTGACGTTTTTCATACCAATTGATAATCCATTATTTATACACTGAATTTAAGACGGATTTTTTCCATTATTTCCTGATCATGACAACGAGCAGGTGCGGGTGTGACCGGTCCGCAGGGGATTCTCACTCCTCCATGGCACCTGATCCCACCTCTGATGTTTCGGAGGTCCGTGTTTGGTCTGCTCTTATTTTGTATTGTTTTATGGACTATGCGATTGTATACTGTTCGTTATCTCCATATCCTTCCTTCAATAGGTTAATGCAAGAGATTAAATGTGTTTATTACTAACTAAAATAATAGAAAGTATACTTGTAAAACTCAATTATAAAAGTCTATTTACATCACAATATACATGTTTAATTACATGTAGAGTAATTGTTCTTAAATGTAATGAATGCTATGATGTATAAAATGAACCATACTCGATGTTCTACAATTAACGTATCTAATATAATAAAACCGGAAGAGATATAATTGTTTAATGTACATGTACATTATCTATTCGCATGATATTCCTCAAAAATGAGATGTACATAATTACGAAAAATACTCCCCTTGTTAGACGTTAGAAAATATTCAAATTGCACATTATATTTAACTAAATGAAGTTATATTCAAAATATGGAAGTTTAAAAAACACAAAAATACTAGTAATTGCATTATTCGGAATATTTTTTGCATATAAAATTGCTATGTTGTTTTGGAGACCAATGTTTTTCTCTGCTCTTTATTGTTTTGGTTCATGGATTTCTGATCTTGAATATATATTGCTTCATTTGTTTCATTTTATCAGAAACATGTATATCGACTGACGTATTATATTGATTTAAATAAAACATATGTACTGAATTAAAGATGAGATACATTCATTGTTTCATTCTTTTATTCAGAAACGTTTTCAGGCTATTTTTCTGAACTTTGATGGATGAATATTAAAATTAACATCTAACTGTGCTTTGAACATAAAGTAGCTTGGGTGCCGTATTGTTGAATAAAATATGGGATTGAAATATAAATGTTTTTATGCTCCTAAGTTCTCCTGCCAGACAACTGAGCTTGTTTTTTTTGTTAAAGCATGTAAAAACAAACAGCATTGTAGAAGTGAAAAATGTCATTTATTGAAGTCAATAACGAAAATTAATGAAACATATTTACAATACCAGAGGGTCAGGAATGGGGACTTAAATTTAAATTTTAATGTAAATGGTCTGTAAAACACGTTTCGATTGGTTATTGCGCTTTGTTTGAAGCAGTAAAACGAGTATTAACGAGAGTGATAGCTTTTCATTGTGACGTACTAGAGCAAAAATCCGTTTTACCGGCGACGGTCGCAAATACGAAGATAGTTATTCCCTTAATATTACATATCTTAATCACAATATTGTACAATCTGACCCCCTGCACCATAAGGTCATTGTATTATGATTTACATACATTGTTAAAAAAGGGGGGGAGTCATACAGACTAATTAAGACTTCAAAACATGGAAAAACATTGCCACGTATAGTATACATACATGTATATCTTCAGTTGACCCCCTATTAAACATAAAAAAAATCTAAACATACATGAAAAGGCACCACATTGCTGCTTGCAATCAAAAAAGGTGGGTAAAAGAAAATAAAACACAAATTTAAAGTACCCTTTACGGTATTGCTGAATATGATGTGGGATTTAAATGTAAATGCTGTTAATGATTCCTGGATGGATTTTCTATGCTGTGGTATCTGCAAAGGGTCAAAGAAAACTACATGTATATTTTATAATAATGTAATTTGTTGTATTTGTGTCAATATACATCGTCAAATGTCGACATTCTGTATTGGAATTTGACTCACTTAAAAATACATGTAAATACAAAACTTTATTAACTTTGGCCATAACTGTTGGTGTAAGGGCTTACATACAACAGAAGTGTTTTCATTATCACAAGGATTTCCATTTGAATATATTTTTTGACCTTGGTGTTAAAGTTGGAACAACTTTGTAAAAGAACTTATACCTTTAGTAAACCTTTGAACAGTTAATACTGGAGCTTTCAAATTTTCATAGATATTCAGATTTCATAGATATATTCCTTTTGAAAAGATCTTCCTCTTGGTACCAACAATTCAGGCATTTTGAATTTTATGACATTCTTCGCCATAAGCTGTCATACACGGATATTAGTGTTGCACAAGCATATCACATGTACATTACGTATAACAAAGCCTTTCTAAATATCATTGATTTTTTACCCCGTTCATTTTGATCTGGAAATATGAACTTGTTTTCAAAAAATATATAATTACTTTAAATTGGTCATGAGTTTTTGAAAGAGAAAAGAAAGGGTTTTCTTTTTTTTGTACATATTTGTATATTACGTGTTACAAAGCCTTTTAAAAGGACTAGGATTTTTACCCTTAGATCTTGACCTTAAAATTGGAGCAAATTTTCAAAAATGTTAGATTACTTTATAACCTTTAATCGAAAAGAGAAAGAATGTTTATATTTGATATTTTTGTTACCCGTAATAAAATGTCTACAAACAAGCTTTGTTTATTTACCCTTGGATATGCATTATAACCTACGTGTATTTCTGTTCAGTATGCGTTTGTCTGATGAACTCCGAAAATCAAAGAAAATTGATTAAAAAGAGTACACTTGAAAGAAGTGTTATGATAATTATAAACTAAGACTCAAATATTGTTAAGAGCTGTCATTTTCATAATTTTAAATTGTTATCGTCTGTAAAAAATTGTTCATTCCAGGTATGTAATACGTTTCGGTTGATTACAATTACTTAGGTGCAGGTCACACTGGCATCTTCGTTATGGCGGCAGTTATGACTTCCAAAAGGTAGATGTTTACAATTTATAAGGTTTGTCTCTATTCCAGTACATTTGACATCGTCTAACCAGATTGGACCAATCCCCTGTCCAAACTTAGCCTCTTTGTGTGCTGTGGCGTTTCTGATTTAATAGACAGAAATATAATTCATTAAATTTATTATGCATCACGTAAATATAATTCGAGTGTTTGCATTCTTCAGTGCATTGTCATTAGTATAACCAATTGAGATCTTTGGTCATATGTACGTTTTTTTGAATAGTGACAATTTATATTAAGTTAAACTAAAATTTACAAAAAAGCATTCATTGATCTATTGCCAACAATGCAAATTTATCGTCTCAATTTCTCGTTCATTTTTTTAATTAAACAATATTGAATATCTCTAGCAATCAAAATAATTCAGTATTTTTCGAAAAAAGAATTATATTATATAATCGCTAAATTTATTTTTTTGGAAAATAAATGATTCTTACTTAAGCATACGTCACTGAAACATAACCATTTGGACTAGACACAAGTTATACATTAATACATTTAGAATGCCTTCTTTAACACACATAACACGACACGAACATAATTATGTTATGAACAGTCAGCAAATGTACAGAACCTAAAAAAACAGAAAGGGATGCACAGAAATCAAACAGAAGGGAAACAGGGGTGTTACTAACGAGAAATGAGAGAAATAGACGGTACAAGAAGTTATGCTTGTCATTCATATTTTTTTTTATTTTTAGATACTTCATATGTACATGTACAAATTAAGCAATTTTGATATCTTTTTTACCAAATTGCAAGTTCCAATTCCCACAAAAACATCGTTTCAATGTAAATTGTGTTTAAAAAAAATCTTCTTCAAAACAGAAATTCATGAACTCATGATGAATCTTGTCATAGTAAAACTAAAACGATAGAGGCAGAAATCAAGAAAACCGTATTTGTAATAAAACGCATTTGTAGACGTGTTATAAATTTAGGATTTATCTCAAAAAAGTACTTCAGAAACAATGAAACAACCTTGCTTGTCGCATTTGGTATTACATTACCCAAAGAATCCTAACATGCGACAGACAACAGTTGCGTCATTTTCATCCCAGTAATCATCACAGACAGTTCCCCATGTTCCATTTGAATGCTTTATCTCTACTCTTCCTTCTTGGTAAGTTGTACCATTGACTATTCGTATGCCTATAATAAATCATATGACGAATTATTGAAAACATTTTTAGAATTGTAAATAAGTGGAATAGTAAAAATACTTGTGGACAAGTCAAAAATTGTATAATGTAATTCACATAAGGTGTTACATATGCGAGTCAAAAATATTAATATAAATGATCTGCTTTGGATATTCATCGTTTGAAAAAAACTTTTGATCTTAAACACTGTTTGTTTACTCAATAAATTTCATTTACAAGTATTTTTGTAGGTTGATCGGAACTTAATTGCTAGACATGTGCAAATTGCATGAATCGGATTACGTTAAGCAGTTTCAGACAAAGCACAGTTTGCAACCATTAAACCAGGACTAATAGTTCTCAATACCAAATATGAAAAATATTTTCCCTAAATCTCAGCATACCATTGCAAGTGTTACACCGGGAAGTTTCACTGGAGTCCCCTGAACAATGGTTCCCGTTGTATTGTGGACTAGGGTTATTACAGCTGCGATTTCGGTATTGTACTTCTTGTGAGCATGTCGCCATAGACTGGACCCACTGACTCCACATTCCCCATCCTCCATCAACTGAAATAAAGATATATAAAACATTATGCAACCTGCATCAGTATCTTTTCTATTATTAATTAAAATGAGATTCATTAACAGTTTAAGATTTTTACTTAATCTTACTATATCCTAATTTTCAAGATTTTCTCTATTTTTACAGAATCTTTGGTTTTTCGTCATATACACAAAGTACAAACATTGAGATTTACTGCAATTGTAGCATGCACGATATTAGGCCCTGCGCAGCACTGTTAAGGCCTACCATGAGAAATCAACGGAAAACAGACGTGCAAAAAAGGGGATTATTTTAAAACTGAATTTATTTTAATTAAACTGTTATTATCACAGAACTTAAATACTTATGGAATTAGCATAGTATAACCCACTCTGTACTGTATGAAGTTTGGTCCCATTGATTGACAGTCACGTGATGAATGCACATTTATTGTACTGAATGTAGGTCATGAACAAATTTCAATATCGTAAGGGCATACCCTAGTTGAAATTAAAAATTCAAGCTATAAATTGTTTCTGCATACTTTGAAGTTTCTGTATAGTGCTGCTGCTTTGAATAGAAGTCGCGTTTTAATTGTTAAATTTTCAGGTAAATAAGCCAATGTCGAAATGTGTTTGACTTTACCAAATATTTTGTGTTCTTATAAAAGCACACCCTCGATTTAAAGAAAGCAGCAGCATTTTTCAGAGTAAGAAAAATATCCTTTATCTATATTCAAAAAATGGTTCAGATCTATTAAGTGTATGCTCTTGCGAAAGTACGATTTTAAGAGGCATCTCATTGTAAAATATACGTACCCTGTACATTAAAACACGACATAGTTAATAAAATACATTCTCTTGATAGTTAATGAATAATCGCACTAAATAAAGGATATGCATTGGTGTTAATCGACTATCTAAAACCTGTAAATAATATTCTGTTTAACGAGGCCGAGTCTAATTATTTCTGCTCTAGGGATTTTGATAATTTTTTGATTAATTAATTTTTACTGTTATATTTGTTGTTTAAGGATTAAAATATCGAATGTTTACCACACCGTTTTCTTAGTGGGCCATCTTAAATGTTGTCAAACTTTACTATTGGACCCTATGAGAATTTGTTGGAAAATCCCCAAATTATTACATTTTTTCAATATTTTTTGTACTTCTGCCCTAGGGATTTCTTTTTCATTCAAGTAAATGAAAGTAAATGTAAAAAGTCAATTATGAAATTTCAAAAAAGTTCACCATCTTGATTGGTCTAGATCGAAGCCAAATACCTCTAAAATTGCCATATTCCGGTAAAAATACATATCTATGGTGACTTGTTAGAGCCATTTCAACGTTCTTTTTCCAATTATTGTCGTACAATCACATTTTCAGATGAGTTGGAGTTACAAATAATGTTAATTTTGTATTAAAATTAAAACAATTAATGACTGCATGAAATGAAAAAGCTGTGCAAAGTGATGCGCACTCGATTTAGACTCGGCCTCGTTAATAATAAAACGCATTTTTCATTGTTAAAAAAAATCATCAACCTATCTCTCTTAGCACATGAAATACGTTATTTTTACCAAAATGACGTCATGTTTACAAGTTCATCGCGATCACTGCTTTGGTTATAACCAGCTACATGAGATTTAACTAGCAAGTTTTTTTAATGCATTGATAAGTTTTATTGTTGCTTATCATGCTAATACTGTTAAAAGTTGCAAATGATTTCATTTTCAGGTATAATGAGAAATACATAAAAGTAATATTTTTGTGTGACGTCACAGTTATCTTTTCTCGTATAAATTAGGTCCCGCCCCCTTTTTCAAGCCTTTACAATGCTGCGTGATTATTGTCTAAGAAGAACGCTTATAATTAATTTATTTTATTAAAGTTATTTTTTTTTTTAGTTTTTAGTTTTACATTGGCACGAAAAGTAGCGTTGTATTTAAATTAATGGACTTTTCTTTCGTTGAAAGGCGCTAAAAGGAAGATATTTTAAGAATGCATGTATTTTTTGCTCAAAGCAAAGGACGTTTTTGAATCACTCGAATAAAATACTAAACATAGGTCATCAAAGATTACAGATCTAACCTCAAAGAATAATATCTTTAAGTAGGGCAAGTTCCAAATTAAAGGAACAACCCGTAGTGTATGTCCCAAAATGCGACAAAAAAGTAATTTTGCTCTACCAAGACTTGCAGTTATACATACGTGTAGAAAATATAGGTCAGATCCAACATCCGAAGCAAGTCTGGAGGTGCACATCCTTAGATGTAGCATCCATGCAAGTTCAGTCAATATGGAACATATAGTTAATTGGAAATAAACCTGCAACAAACACTCAAAGCTGCTCTAAAATATTAATCTGGTTGTTCCTTTGTAGAAAGCTAGGACAGCATCTGTAAGCTTAACTGGCACAATAAAAAACACACTAGATTAACCTTCCATTAATATGGCATAGAAATAATACATCTAAAACTTTAACCTGGGACACCAGCACCGGCGCCGAGAGTATTATATAAAATCCCCCAACTTTATTGAGGTCATTGATTGATTGATTGTATGCTGTTTAACGTCCCTCTCCAGAATATTTCACTGATTTGGAGTCGTCACCATTGCCGGTGTAACGTTAAATTTTGACCCAGGTTGAAAATTGACCCGGGGGTCATTTTTCAACGTTGAATACTGAGACCAAAGGTGTTGAATTTAGACCCTAATCCGTTGAAAACTGAGCCGGGTCGTGGAATATTGATCATGAAACCGGTTCAAAATTCAACAGCATAAAAACACATATTTATGACTGGGTTTTAACTACTGTGATTTAATTCATAGGTATGAGGCCCCGTTTTGGTATTTACTGCAAAAAGTAATATCCCCTATTTGAATAAGTGATATCACCTGTTCCAACAGATATATCACCTATTTTATTTGAATTTTTGATATCACCAATTCGAAAAGGTGATATCACTTATTCGAATTGGTGATATCGCCTATTCGATTTGGTGATATCACCTTTTCCCGTTGAACAGCTGTAATTTTTTTTTTGCTTACAAATTAATTTATTTTACTTATATATCATGTATACAACATGAAAATCGTAGAAAACGCATGAAAACTGGGTAGTCCGAATTTTCTTGGTTCCAGTGGTAATCTATAAATTATTGGGAGCATTCATTACTGATTGTTGTAAGAAACTCAAATAAGTAACATTACCTTTTCGAATGGGTGATACCACTTATTCAAATAGGTGATAACACCTTTTAGTATTTAGCACGAAAATGTGATATCATCTTTTATTCTAAGCTCTCTGATTGGCTCAAACTTTATCACATGATTAAGTATAACAGCATAAAGACTTGAGTTACCATTTATAGAATCTGAAATGCATATTGACTTCATGTTTTTTTTCTTGTGATCATATGCTATTTTGCAGGAGTCCTTTAAGAAAATTTTATAAAGTGGGTGACATCAAATAGTATTGATTTCTCAATTAAAGATAATACAGATTATTATTTGATGTTTCTGAAAAAAAAATACTACAACTGGTATTAATATTTTTTAATGTTCCGTAATTGATGAGACGTAACATTGTCTTGAAGTATTGAATTAGGATCTACATGTACTTTATATTAAAACATATTGGATATCTTTGTCAAAAATTGATACGAGACATAATCAAATAATTAATTTAGTATTCTGAATAACTAAATCCTCTATAATTACTCCATCAGTGTATAAAACGAAACACATTTAATTTAATATTAAACAGCAACAGCTTGATTTATGCTGATATCTAGTCTCTAAGTCTTGAAGAGAGAAAACTTGTGCCTTATTATCTACGTATGAACAATTTCTTAAACGAGGTAAATTATTGACAAGCAAGTTGATGAAACAAGAATATCAACAGTCTCGTTTAAAGTCATCATTTCATAAATTCTATGGTCGATACAATGACCTTGTCAGCAAATACAATTTATCATTGAATAAAATGCTGACTGACGTTTTTCATACCAATTGTTAGTCCATTATTTATACACTGAATTGACCACGGATTTTTTCCGTTATTTCCTGATTATGACAACGAGCACACGGCGGGTGTGACCGGTCGGCAGGGGATGCTCACTCCTCCATGGCACCTGATCCCACCTCTGATGTTTCGGAGGTCCGTGTTTGCTCTGCTCTTATTTTGTATATTTGTTTAATGGACGTTGAGATTGAATACTGTTCGTTATTTCCATATCCTTCTTCCCATATTTTCAAATTTTGTTTTGTCAATCTATGTGATAAAATGATTCATATCCGATAATAATGTTAAACTTTACATTCCTATTTAATTGAGTTTACAACCAATTCTAGTTTAAGTTGTCATTTTCCCAGAATGCAATCATGGCAGTAGCCGAGACAGGCTACTGACAAATAAGTTAATTGTTACAGGGATTTCAACAATTTATTTAAAGTCAGCATTACTTACATGCTATGGTCGCTATAATATTGCTATTTTTCACAAATATAACCTATCATTGGAATCATTTTGGTCGATGTGTTTCATTCTAATTTTTAGGCTATTAATTTTGTTATTTTTATACTGAATTTGACTAGATGGGATGTATCACCCACCTGATCAATATATATATAGGGCTCACTTTCTAGACAGCAGATTTTTAAGATTTTTGTTTTATGGACTATTCGTTGTTTTGTAGTTATTTATGGATGCCATGGATTTTAGAAAGTATTTTCAAAAATAAAGTTGTCATGCTTGAAGATAACTGAAATCGTGCACTGATCAAAATGTACATATATGCACGGGGTGATACTGAATGTTTATTTCTATTATTCTTGAAATGGGAAAAAATTGAAACCGAAATATAAATAAATTGATATTGCATGATAAATCCCGTAAAACAGCTTCCCAGCTAAAAAAAATGTTCAAACTTTGAGGTGGGGTCAATATTCAACAGGGTCAATTTTCAACTTGTTGATGTCATCAGGTGTAAGAAAAAAAATTATCAAGCTGTTGAAAAATGACCCCGGGTATAAATTCAACGACTTCTGGTCTCAATATTCAACGTTGAAAAATGACCCCGGTTCAATATTCAACATTGAAAAATGACCCCCGGGTCAATTTTCAACTCGGGTCAATATTCAACGTTACACCGGTGAAGGTCTGCAAATTTAGGCCTATGCTCGGCACTTACGGCCTTTGAGCAGGAAGGGATCTTTATCGTGCCACACCTGCTGTGACATGGGGCCTCGGTTAATACGGTCTCATCCGAAGGAACGCCCCATTTAGTCGCTTTTACGACAAGCAGTGGGGTCAGGACCTATTTAAACCCGGATCCCCACTGGGCTCATTGAGGTAAGCTTAAAATTTAATTTAATACAAATGATTCGATTGAATTATTTATACATGTCCGTAAATAAATATATATTATTATAACAGTAACTTGATCCGAAGGGTCAACGAGACGTGATACGGCTCTTCGGATCAATATTGGATATTGATATTTAATGCTTAAAACTTTTTTTCGAAGTATATTTTTTGGTTTCTAAATACATACCTTAATCAAAATTCAGATAAAAAACGGGGGTCAATATGCTTCTTTTGGCTCTACAGTACATTTAATATGACCATTTGCACTGAAATTTGTGTCTAAATTAGAAATTACATCTTCGACGTCCATCCCCCCACCCCCTCCAATATCAATATCTTAAGTCTATTTTGAAAAAAGACACATAAAATTTTGACTTAGAAAAAGTTTCAAAATGCTTGGCATAATCAATAATTCTACCCTAATAAAATGTTATTTTTCTGGCATTGAAAATTTAATAAGCAAGCAAATTATTTTAATGTCATAAACATTTTCTGAACTGAAGCAAATAAGTCATAGTTATCTTGTATATTAAGAAAAGAACATCAAAAGTGTGGGAATATGATGTAAATTTGCAGATTTTACAAAAAAAGTGTAAATTTATGTTAAAATTGACTTGATTTTTTTCCCGAATTTTCAGATTATTTTTACCATATTTGTCATACTTCGTGGAAGGAAATCATAAGAAATTATTTAATCGATAGTAAGAAGCAGCATAACACATTTACTGCAAAAACTAGCTTTGTGTGCAACCAAAATCGAAAAGTAGGAATCTAAATTTAACAATACTGTTTAAGTTCAAAAGGGAAAAAAAACTTTTAGTTATTTTCTTCCAAAAACCCTTCCGACAGAAACATACATCCTAGCTTAAATCTACAAGAATGGAATTTCTTGCGATTTTTTCATTGAATATAGTTCAATTTGCATTGTAAAATCAAGGTTTAATGTTAGAACTTTAAAATGTTGCAGAATTTTATAAATAGAGGACAACACCAAAGTACGCTCAAAAGCTCAAGATCGAACGTCCTTGAGACATTCAAAGAGCTGCGCCAGTCAAAGCGATAAATTCGTTATTTATAATACAATTGTATTTTCTTTCCAGTGGACATACCTGTTAAATTGATACAAAAACATCTGTCTAATTTTGTGCAACACATTTGGAATAGTAGCTGCAGGATACTTTTCCACATATTTTATCTTTGTAATCAACCTGAAATATAAATGAATTAGAATTAATGATTTAGATTGAATACGTTAAGGACAGATGAAACAAACAAAAAATGGATGCCTGGATTGGTATATATTTTTTCGCCTAAATTCATCGCAAATGATGCAAATAATTAATTTCTAGAATATAAAGAAATTGTAAAGTTCTGTGATTTTCAAAAGTCTACCCTTCTGAAATTATACTTATTAATTTACACAAAAAATTTTCACTCCAAATTCCATTCTTTCTTAAATTTGAATGAATATTGAAATGATTGATCATTTAACTCATTTAAACTTGTTCCAAGCTGTTATTTTCAATTTTTTTGACAACGCAGCCCTCCTAAATCCAACACAACAGTATTTAACGATGCATTGATCGCAATGTCCATGTAACGTCATCTCGCAAAAATGACAGTTTGTTTACAGTGAGAGGCTGATGAAATCATATTTTGTACAATGAAAAATGTCTTTTGTTCTCAAATAAAATATTATTGCAATGAAATAAAAGGACGTTAATTTGGATGCGATGTCTATTTTAGTATTTTATTTAAAAACTGTCCGTACATTCTCCAGACAAGAGATACTGCTGTGTGTTTGTTTGCAGATTCATTGAAAAAGTAATGAAAGGGCACTAATTAATTGATTTATTGCACGAACATACCCTCAATGTATCTTGGCAAGTTTTTACAAATAAACTCAAGAAGCATTAGGATACTTTAAAAGTGCTGCGAACCCCATGAAATCTTGCAAATAAATTAATTAGAGCTATATTTAATGCAGTTGACCAGCAAAATATGCAACCTGCCGTCCAACACATTAAATTGTAGCAATTAAAAAGGGAATGATTGCAATTTTTTCTATTAAAAATAATCTTTTCAAATAAAAAGAACAAACAAAAGTTAAATCATTTCAATCGTATATAAAGCTTCGCACCACTTTTCACAAACAACATATAGTGTTGAAAAGGATTATGAATTATGATTTCTAGCTTGGTTATACCCTTGCAATATTGGAATTTATAGATGACCTCTAAACTGCATGTATAATTGCTAAAATTATGTGACGTCAATATCACGTGACAAGTTTAAATAAAAAATCTAAATGTCACCAACATGTAGATTTAAACCAAATTTATTTTTTGGTCGGCGAAGTCCTAAAACAATCGCCAATCCTAAAAAAGTATGTAATTTCTATCTTTAAAAAATAGCCGATATTTCCATTTGTAACCTTAACTGTGCAGCGAACAGATTGTATCATCTGTCTTTAGAGTAACTCAAAAACATAAGTGATACAATTATGATTAAAAATATTGGATACATATAATTCCTCCAATTTCCAAGTTCTGTAGTTATAGATGAAACTTAGAGGTAGTGTAAGCACTGAACGCACAAAATAATACCTCGACTCCCATATAATTAATATTGCATGTTTAGATATGGAAGACCTAAAATAAATGTTAGATTGAAAGGCAAAAATAGGAGGTGCATATAGAATAGAACTATGTAATGATAAATACGTGAAAAATCTTTTTTCCCAGTGAAATAGGACAAGTAGCGGTTAGGAGATGGGTACTCCTCAATATTAGAGAAAGAAAGGCAGTTTCAATGTTTTAAGGTAGTACACAATAGATAGGCCAAATTTTTCCTCAAACTCAATTTTTCTGAAACTTTGATTTTTTTCCAAGGATATAAAAATTTCTATTTATATATGATATGAAAGAAATTCAACCACACATTAAGTTGTCCACATAGTCTAAAATATGGCCTATCAGACCCTGTAAGAAGATTGTGAAATCAGATATTCGACTTGAGAATGAGCCTTATTTTAAAATTATCAATTGATCTATTGCAAATTTGTGTAAATATTTTAAAAAAGATAAAATTTTTGTTACTTTAAATCAGTACGTCATATTGATACTGGAAATTTGAGTAAGTTATTAAGTAAAAAGAGAAAATACATAGCGTCGAAATTGAAAATTCACATGTAATTATCCGTCAGTTTAATTTTCTTAAGAGAAAATGTATGATTCAAATTTTACAAAAAATCAACAGAATGATTTAAATGGGTCCTAAAATAATATGATTAAAAAAAAGAAAATTGAATCAGTGGTTTCAGATATTTTGGCGATTAAAAAAATTTCAATTCCAAAAAAACTAAAAGACTCAGAAGATGACGTCACAGTATTTGACGTTTGACCTCTTGATATGACCTTGACTTTTATTGTAAATAACGAATGGAGACTACTTATATATGTGTCAAAATATCAGCCCTCTACTATATATTGAAAAAAAAATTTCACTGCATTTTAAAGCAGACTGTTACAAGCTTGTTTATTGCACTTAGATAGCATAAACAAATTTCAAAATGTATGCTTCCAAGTGACCAATATACAGGATTCTCTGTTTTTTTCAAAAATATGAAGCAAACATGCCAAAACTTATTGTTTTTCTTCCATGGATCATTAATTGTTTTTAATATAGTTATATTATTCTTTCTTTTAATTAATTTAATTAAATAATATAATTGATCTTTTTTTTAATATTTGTAATTTCAACTGTATTGGAAAATTTACCATATGAGATACAAAGTAACAATAAGACAGATGTTCAATTCACGAACAAGAATATCACGTGGTGTGTTTACAATATTTTCTAGTGTATATCTATCTGATTCATATTAAGAAAAGAGATTCCACAGATGCAGTGCTTTTAATAATATACATATTTCTTGGAATTTTGAATATATTGTTAGTTAACCTTACATAATATTGTATAAACTGCCTCCTTTATATACACTTTTTCTTACATTATCATACTAAAGGACTGAAATAATGCTATATACGACGGCCGTTCAAAAATTACGCGACTTGTTGCACAGAAAAAATATTTGACGACATAATCGGGCAAAATGTCACACATAATAAAAAAGAATCTTTACCTATATGGTCATCAAAATTTCATACCAAAATGTTGTAAATTGGTATCAGTTTTAAGTTATTTTTCAGGACATATCATTAAGTCACGGAGCAGCAAAATTTTCGACGTCATGGGCATTATAAAAAACTATGTTATTTATCTCTCATTTTCTCAACTTTTTCCCAAGAGTACCTGCAAGTTTGAGTTACCTTATCTAAAAAACATCCAAACACCATTTCTTGTCAAGCTTAATATCTATTTAACAAGTAAAGAATATACATTTTTATGTTTTAAAACCAAAAGCTGCAAGTATTTATGAGATATAGTGTGATATAAATGACTCTCAATCACGTTCTTTACAGTCTGGATAAAGTTTTCGTCGAAAATCTTCTTCCCGTCCTCCCTTATAGCCTTTTTACCGAGGTCTAAAGGTCTAAAATTTCAATTTGCCATTTGTGGACGAATGTCACGAATACCCTAATCTACTGCTTGCTTTATTATGCATATTTCGGATCTATGTTGGTGATATTTTGAGCATTACACATAATTTAACAAAAGTGTGGTGCGCCGTCAATTCAGGAGACGTCATTTTCACAGTCGTTTTACGGGAATCGCATGAGAGAAAAATCACTATATTTCTGTTAATACTTCAACTATCACATCAGAAATCTAAATACATAATAATAGAACACTTTAAAGATACATTTGAGAAAATTATCGAAAAGTATCGCGAATTATAGAAAATAGATGAGTTAGATTTTGGATTCCGCATGCTTTTGCTTTAAATTTTTTGTCGTGCTCCGTACCTATCTATCAGCGATATCGACATACCGATAATTTTAGTAGAAATTTTTTAAAATATAGAAATTTTGCCCAAAATCTATTGGAATCTCTAAGATACATATTTCTGTGAAATTTCATATCTATATGACGTCTGTGAGAGTAAGTAATAGCACAGTCCGCGTAATTTTTGAACGGCCTTCGTATGTAGACATATTGATCCATTTAATTATGCTTTATAAAATGTCACATCCCCGCTGCTGCAGGATATCAATACCTCACAAAATATTAAACATGCTAAAAGACTGAAGATAAGCTATCAAACAAACAAAGGTATTGATTCATATACATGATCTAGGTTTATGACAGTCACTGGAAAACATCTAGAGGCACATATATCTGTCATGATTATAAACAATCAACATTTAAAAAAAAATGTCTTGAAATAATAAATAATGTTGCTAACTTCAAAATCATAGACTTTAATTTCTGAAAGCCTTCAAATGTTCATTTAAAATATCTAGGTAGCAGTTTCATCAGCAAGAAAATGAATATTTCACTTAAGTTGTACAATTTATATAAACGTTTTTAAGAAGAAAAATAACCAAATCTTCAGATGGACGACCGACGTTATTTAATAATTCTCTAACATGATGTCTCAAAGAGTGATAAAATAGTTCTTTGATTAAAAATCCGTTTCTAACTGTTACAAAATGATACGATTTTTACCTGCACATAAAGTTATCAAAAGAAGGTCACATTTCAAATCAGTTTCTGAATAAACCCACATTCATTAATTTTTCATCAACATTTAAACACACAGCAAGATTTATTTTTACACTTAACTGAGTTTTTGCATAAGTGTTCATTTTGTTTATGAAAATCTCAGAAATTCAAGCATGAAATATGATGAAGTTAAAAATAGTGTTAGAGATCAAACATGCTTTAAACAACTCAAATAAGACAAGAGCAAACTCGTACCTCCAAAATAACGAGGATGGAAACAGGTGCCATGGAGGAGTGAACACACCCGACACATTGTATGATTCTGAATGTGAAATCAAATCAGAAGAGATTAGAACTCCCATCTGAATTGCAAAAATTGACATATTGTCATTCTTTGATTTTTACTCCTATTTAAGCTAACGCGCGGTATTCAATTTGTCGGCACGGCCAGGTGTGTTATAGGACCGAAGACAGCCAAAAATATGAATTCAATGCTTATATTTACATTCTCTAATTTTCTTCTTCATGATTGCTTTTCTCGTTAACATTATTGTGAATTTAGCGCCGTTCCAAACTAACGTGGTTAATAGACGTAAGAGCCATTTGTGACGTCAGATGACGTTAAGTGACGTCGCAAAGTTAAATTACGCAAACAAACATTGCGATTAAAAAAGTGACAAATTAATTCTTAACGCACATTACGTTAAGTTCTACGTTAATTTTTCAGAGTTGTAGTTTTTCATTAAATTGAAATAAAACATTTTACATTTGGGTGTTTCTAGAGATTTGAAAATGCATATAGTTCCTACTGTGTATTCTAACGCGCGATGACAAGGTTTCGCGTGTGTTATAGAAATTTGAACGTCGTGGATTTCTAATGGATTTGAGAAGGTAAATTATACTGAATGTAAATATTTGTATATACATGTACTCGTAATCAAAATAGGGTTTGGATTTGAAATAGTCTGCATTTTTAAGTTATTTAGGGTTTGGTATCACAACGAGAAGTGTGCTCTGAATATTTCATACTTAAGAAAGAATGTTATTGACCTTTCCTTAGCCAAGCTCGCGTCATCAGAAATGAAAATCGTGTGGGTTTTTTTTATATGACTTTAAAAAACCTACGTCCAGTGTCACAGAGGCCTTTAGCACGATAAAGAATCCCCACTGCTCAAAAGCCCTGTGTGCTGAATAAAGGTCTGATTCCCTTCACCGGCATACATGTACAGTGACGTATCTTTGTGAATAAAAATTCTTTAATAGGACGTTAAACAATAAGCAATCAATCAACTATTTTCAATCCCTTTCAGATAAGTCTTAAGGACAGATGAACAAACAAACTTTTGTCAAAAAATATGAAAATAACATTGTTTTAATGAGTAAAATGAATAACTTTCACATCATAGTTTTTAAATCTTTATTGAAATTTCCTTAGACACGGGATTTGAAGTGAAAAAAATATTTGTATAGATAAAGAGGGATAGTTTCAGATAGGCGACGTTTGAACATCACAGAAGGTTTACAAATTCTTTATATTCTAGAAAGTTATTATATGCATCATTTTCAATGAAATTAGGCAAAAAAAAATATTTATACCAATCCATTAATCCAACTTTTGTTAGCGTCCAAAAGTTATTCAATATAACCACTCTAAACTTACTTCATTTGGAATAAACACACAGATGGTTCAGAAGGAATGAGCAATTTTCGAATTAATAATCAAGAGTAAGAGGGCAATAAAGACTTTTTCGTCAGTATCTGTTTTCAAATTACATGTAAATTTGACGAATTTAATCATATCAATAATCGTTTTAATCTAATCAAATTATTACTTTTTTATCTAAACAAAAGAACATAAATGTAAAAAATATAATAAGTTGCAAAATTAAGGGGGCCGATTGTGGTTTCCATTGCCCAGTACATTTCGCGCATCAAAGGTAAAAAGAAGCATATATATATGTATACTGTTTTGAAGCAACTTTTATCGCTTAATTATTAAAATTGAAGAAAATTAGAAATTATAGGTATAAAATTGTACTTACAATTTAAAAAAAGTGATTTTTTATCTTATTAGGCATTTTATGGGTAGGTTGACGTCGTCACAGTGTGTTTTTGAAGTTATGATCGACTGACGCTCTTAAATAAAGATGTAATTAATTAAAATGTAATTTAGGAAAAGTAATAAACATACGCTTTTGAAATTTACATTACAGAAATAGAGAATATCGAATGTTTTCATATGAATCCTTTGCGCCTTGCATTTTTGTAGTACTGTATAAAAACAGGGGAAAATTGTTAATTTTTCGCATTTTGAGACGCCCACTCTGGTAACAAGAGGGTAGAATTTTGTGTTTCTTACATATATTGTATAGTTAAGTATTATTCGTAAAATATTATAGTTTGAACAAAAAGTCTATTGTAGTATTCGTATTATTTGGCTTAATGTGCTATAAATTGGCATTTTCCTATATAATCCTGTTGTAAATGTACCCGTATTTTGACAGGCTCCCTCAAAATTACCTCAACCGTAGATTTCCACCAAACTTTGCATGCACACTTGAGTTAATGTAAGTTATATATGGTATAAAAATAAAGAGATTCGCTATTGTAGTTTTCACACATTCAATAAAACCCCAGTCGGCCCCCCTAAAACACTTTATCAGATTATGTGAAATATACAAAGGACTCACATTTCTCGATTTTCACCTCTGTTAAATACATTATAGTATATTATCAAAAACTACCTTTCAATACTTACAATATCTGGTATTTCTTTGTAGATGAAGTCATCATCATCAACTAAAGATAATGATGCATTTTCCTTATCACTGTTCAGCTCACATATTACCGATTTGGGACTGAAATTAATTGACAAACACATAGCAAAAGCCTCACATTCTTGAAAGCACATACTATAAGGGGGTCAGACAAGACTAGAAAAAAACTTCGAAAGTGTTCTGATGTAAATTTAACTATTTCACTCTAAATCATTAATTCTAAATAAATACTTTGAAAATTTCAGGTTGATTACAGAGATAAGAGATGTGGAAAAGTCTCCTGCAACTACTATTCAAAATGTGTTTGCACAAAATCAGACACATGTGTTTGCATCACATCCGCAGGTTTGTGCACGGGGAAGAAAAAACAGATTTATTATAAATAAAGACTTACTCTTCTTGACTAATAATGGCTTAGCTTATCTTAAAAACATTCTAAAGAAACTAAATAAATACCAATTCATTTGTATTCATTTTTACCTCACCTCAATGAAGTATGTAATACCCTCGGCGCCAGTGTTGGCGTCCATGATTAAAGTTTGAAATGCATTACTTCTATGCCCAATTGATGGTAGAGGTATCTATTGTGCTTTGTTGTACCAGATAAGGTTACAGATAATGCCATTTCAGCTAAGGAACGATCAGATTGATATTTTTAGTACAGGCTGATGGTTTGGTGCAAGTCCATTTCCATTTAACTATAAGTCCTGTGTTAACCAAACCTGCATGGATGCTACATCAAAGGATGCACCCTCCAGACTTGCTTCGAATGTTTGATCTGATGTATATTTTCTGCAAGTCTGTACATGTTACATGTACTGCACGTCTTATCAGATCAAAATGACTCATTACAGTATTTGGGATAGTATAATACAGGTTATTAATTTAATGTTGGACTTGCCTTACTTAAAGATTACATTCGTTGAGGTAAGATCTGTAATCTCTGCTAACCTATGTTTTTGTATATTTTATGCCAGACATACATGTACAAATAAACCATTTCTGACTTTCGTCTTCTGTCCGTCTGTTCGTCCGTCCGACTAGCTGTCCGTCCGCCTGTAAACTTTTCATATTTTCGACTTCTTCTAAAGAACCACTAGGCCAATTTTAACCAAATTTAGTACAAAGCATTTTAGGTTAAGGGAAGTTTAAATTGTTAACACGAAGGTCCAAGACCTCTCACAAGGGGAGACAATCAATAAAAGACAAAAGTAGGGTGTAGTCATTTGAAATCTTCTCAAGAACCACTAGGCCAGAAAAGCTGAAACTTGTGTTGAAGCGTACTTAGGTAGTGTAGATTCTCAATAGTTCAAATTGTGACCCCAGAGATTAAGACAGGGCTACAATAGGGAATCAAATCAAATTTTTACATAGAAAAATTACAGGAAAAAATTTTAAAAGTATTCCACTCAAGAACCGTTGGAATCAGAAAAGCTGGAACCTACGTGGAAGCATTCTGGGGAAGAGTAGTTTCTGAATGATTAGAGCTGTGACCATTAAGGTGGGTAGGACGAGGCCACAATAGGGGGAAATCTGGTTAAGAAAAGCAACACCAATGTTACTCTGGTAAGCCATGTGGCCCACGGACCTCTTGCTTTATTTCTTTTTGAATATTTGCGATAAATTTCCAAAACATGTTTTTCTTCAAATTTATAGTTCATGGACGATGGAGTGGTTGGAACCCTTGGGGTGGGTGTTCTGTTTCATGTGGGGGTGGTATTAGGGCACGAACACGCACATGTGATAATCCTTCTCCGAGATTTGGAGGTCACCCATGCAGTGGAGAATCCTCAGAATCGTCACTATGTAACACTCATCACTGCCTTGGTAAGTGTCATATTCATTTTAAATTAATTTTAAAAAATATGAAACTGTTAATTTAATTCGTTTTAGTCATTTTTATGTCACTTGAATAACTCAGGTGACCTATTACTATCCGTTTTCGTCCGTCGTGTGTTGACATTTGAACATTTTAGGCTTCTTCTCTGAAACCGCTGAACCAATTTCAACCAAATTTAGTATACAGCATCTATGGGTAAAGACAAACATAAATTGTGAATTTTACGGTCTCCACCCCCCTTTCACCTGCCATTTTCCTTATCACTGTTCAGCTCACATATTACCGATTTGGGACTGAAATTAATTGACAAACACATAGCAAAAGCCTCACATTCTTGAAAGCACATATCAAACCCTATGTCGTTGAGCACTGCGAAAGGAGAAACCGGTAATTTTTTTCCAATCTGCTTTCCAAAGTTCTGTCCAGTACATTTTTCAGTGGAAAAATTGTATTTAAATAAAAGAAATATCGCCAAACACTTTGTTAATATAGAATCAGAACTCATAATTGATTTGGAAAAAAATCGTGCATGATACAAAAACTGCTACTCAGTACCTACATTTGATAATTTTACAATCCACGTTTTGAAAAGTTGTTGATTTTTAATTAAATGTTTCAGCATATATACTTCTGTGTTTCGAATGGTAGCTTCAAAGATTCAATAAAATGCTTAATAAAAAATTCACTTAATATTTAATATGAAATTGATATTTTTGATAACAGGTTTAATACAAACTGAAACATAGGATAGAATTCAAAGTTGGGGAATTTTAATTTTGGTTAAACAATTCGTGTCTGATTTATTATTCTATATGACGTATTAACATGTTTCTTATTGATCATGTAATTTGACTAGTTCTGTTTTGAATTTTAATGTTTTAGCCTATGGCTTCATTCTTCCTATTTTGCACGCCAAAGAAATATGCTGATCATATTATGTCCCACACAATAACATAGACCATTTCCTTTTCATGATATTATTTGACATATCCTTATACACAATATGATACAAAGTACTCATCTAACAACAATAATAATGAATATGTCATCACTAAAGTAATGGAAGACAAACAATCTCGCTATAATTGTAAATACCACACTCAGTGATATCTTTTTGACATTTTCACTCTTATTGATTTAGTTATTTGTAATTGAATGAAGCTGTTCAGCAAAATAAAGGTGCATACATTATTTTCGTTGCAAGGCGACACCGAAAGGTACAATCTTCTCTAAAAAAGGGTGATAGTGGTATGTATACAGACCCCGGAATGACTTGCAGTCTATTAAACCTAACAATATCTCTCACGAAAATACTTTTGTCAACTTAATATGTATATAGTTTGATAAAGGTAACAATAGTGATACACTGTAACTGACACTATGAAAACTTTGATTAACAATAGTGATAACTTTGACATTTTGATTTACTTAAGTAATTATAACTTTGACATTCTGATTTACTTAAAATGATAACTATAAAAACTTTGATGAACGATAGTGATTGATACAAAAACTTTGATTTACTCCAGTGATAACTTTGAAAATTTTGATTGAGTATAGTTAACTGAAGTTATGGATTGGTATCTTCCAACACCCCCTCCTCCCTCCTTAAAAAAATTCACTTAAACGAAGGAAATACCTAGACGGCATAGAACGTTGTGTTGATCGAGCTTAGAATCAACACACTTTTTATTGAAAATACTTGACCAAAAATAGTATATTTTGTTCTTTTTCGCGAGAATGAACAGTCGCGATTTGCTGGCAATTCGAACAAATTGCGATATTTCCCGACAAGGACTGTAACCTGTTATTAAGAATGCGGTATGTGCATTAATATACCTATTTCAGCGTTACTATTAATCACACACAATGGATTTTAAATTAATTTTTTCATAATTCCTGTATGCCAAAACAATCGTCAAAATCTCTGCTGAAGGTGCATCACTGTATAAGGGATAAAAATTAATTTGGACGACCTTGATATCAGTCTCTGTTGACTTAGTGATAAATTGTATTTGCTGACAAGGTCATTATAACGACTATAGAACTTTTAAACGAGACTACAAGGGTTGTCCGGTAAAATCGTGGACAAGTTGTCTAGTTAGAAAAAAATCATCCGTGCGTTCTGAAAATTTAACTACTTTTTAGTAGATATAATATGTACATACCATATTTCAAGTAGATAAATAACTATATAAACAAATAATGAGGTATTATGTTAGGTATTGTATCGTCTTACGGCGCATGGCTGATAACGTCAAAGTGTCTAAAACAGCGTCATATTTCATATTTGCTAAAAACAAAGTTGGATAAGTCCTACTGAACTTGAGGAATTTCATTGGAGCGTATATTTGAGTCTCCATAAACAGTAGAGGAACCTATCTGACGAATACTGTACATGCGATCTCCTGAAGATTTATTATTAAGTTACGGACTGTATTCTCACCATCATTCAACAAATAGACAATATAATCTGATATCGACCGCCTACAGTGACAATGTCTTTTGCTATTACAATACATGTAGCAGTTTTTCCGTATGATTTGTTCTCCCCGGGTACTCTATCAAAAACGACTTCGCTCAGAAAACTTCCATTTCATTTGTAAACTAAATTAAAGATCTGGTGATATTTTCATGTTTTTTCTTCTGTATTCATTTAAAGGCTCTTAAGGTGCCATAACAACAACTAAATCAAACTGAACTGCTCTCCGGGGCGCCGTATTAACCTCATCAAACGTCGCCATTTTTCGTTTGTTGTGTTCACCACTTTCCCATTTCGAATGCTCAGTGAACTGCAGAAAATCATCCAAATGACTTGAAATTTTGAAAAAGATGACAAGACAACATTGATTGTGGAATCATATCATAAAAAATAAATTTGAGAAAAAGGAACTATCTATTGTGTACTATCTTCAATGATTTAATATGTATGATGACATATTAGGTTGGATGTTGTACATTGAATAAAGACTCTTTATAAATATGTCCAAATATCAGGTCAATTGTTTTTCCTTTAAAACATCATTCATCAATGACATTACAGCGCTATATATATTTTCTAATTACCGTTGATAAATCATTAAAAACATACTTCATGGATATTTTGTTATTCTTTGAATAGAAAATCATCAACAAAATATGCATTTACAGCTACGGTGAACAGAAATGGCCATTTTAATAGCTTTCATCTCTGTGCAGTTAAAAACATCAAATGAATTTAATTTTGTATGATATTGTATCATTTTCTTGCGTTTTGAAACAAGCATCTTGTTATCAACACCCAAGTTTTTTTCCAAATAATTTATGGCAAACCTTATATTATAAAAGGATAAGAATAATGAAGGATGTGAATCGAGATAACGAAAAATATTCAAAATTAAATTTATAAAACAATACAAAATAGGAGAAGAAAAAAAAGGACAGAGGTGGGATCAGGTGCCATGGAGGAGTGAGCATTAACCGGTCATACCCGTCATAGTTTCGACCATAGAACTTACGAAATGATATCTTAAAACGAAACTGCTGATAGTCTTCTTTCATCAACTTATTTTAGAAATTGCTTATACGTAGATTAGCTCTAGCGAATTGAATCAAGAGAGATATGTAAACTCTGTAAGAAGGTGATGAAGGTTTATTGCTGCATAGGTAAGGGAAGTTGACAATAGTAAAGTTAAAATCATCACGTTTATCATAGATTTTGATTGTTAGATTACCATTAGTGTCTTATTCAAGTAAAATATTCAAGTATGAAACAGATGTGTCAGACTATCTGGTATATTTTATCTCAAACTCGTATTGACAAAGGATGGAAATTACAATACATCATCGATATATCTAAATGTCGAGTTGAAGGCCACAGCAAGTGTTTTCTTCTTTTCATGCATAAGATTTTCCAAAAAATTCTGCTTCATATAAATACAAACATAATTCTGCTAATAACGGAGCGCAGTTGGTACCCATGGGAGTTACAATAGATTAATGGACTACCTGGTCTCCAAAAACCACATAGATATTGTCAACCAGGAACTCAAGCATCTTTTTATGTCGACTTCAGAATACGTGTGTGTGTAATCAGAATGTGTTTTAACAAAACAATTTTGCGAATGACCAATGACGAAGTAAGTTAATTTATGGGTTCATTTTTTTCTAAAGCAGCTGTCGATATCAAAATCCCATGTTACAATTAGCTTACCCAGCCAATAATTCCCGCCAACATTCCCAAAACCTCGTTTGTATTCATTCCAAGTGGTGTTGAAATTTACCCGTATGCAAAAAATGAACTTGTTAAAATTGTTTTTAATATGTTGCATATTGTAGAAGTATCTGGTGACGGAGTGAGGGTTTCGTTGAACAAAACTTAAACTGGCGTGATACACGCTCTATTTACGGCTGTAATATACATGTAACCCAGTTATTGCATTTTTTTTTTTACTAATTATAACTTTACCTATGTTCAAGTTTATAACCATATGTTGCTAACAGGAAACAAATTCAAATATTATTTGAAGAGAAACGCGGAGCATTATCAGCTTATGTTGACGGAAATTAGGTATTCGTGGATACATTAAAATTAAAATTGATCTTGAGAGCGATGCCTAGTTTGTCAAAGAAGTTTCAATTTCCATTTATTTTTTTCAATTCTGCCAGCAAAAACATTTCGGAAGTTTTGCAGAAGATGTTGGTGGAGATACAGATAGAAACAATTCAATTGGCATAAGATAACTGCGTTTCTTGGGTTAGTAAGAATTTGGTAAGTTTTGAAAATCAAACATTTAAAATTTCATCTTTTGCCGATCAATATACCGTTGTATTTTCATTAACATTGTGCTGCTTTTTTGTGGAAAGTTTGATAGAAGACTATTTTGTAAATGCATTATGTTCTTTAAGATAATTATTGATTTTTTTCTTCACTTTTTTGAATCTAATAGTGGGTACAGCGCTTATGGTCATTCACTGGTATCACATAATATTAAAGTTTCTATACAAGTAAATAATTCTCAAAGGAAGAATAACAAAATACAATCAATATATATGCATTTATTGACATTTATAGCCTCAGGCAGATGGGTTGGTCCGAGGGTCGACAAAGCGCATTTTACCCAAGAACATAGTCAATAAATATTTTGTTATACCTTTCATTTTAAATTGTACTGTCTTCCGTGATGTAATCTCAAGTTTGTCACTTTTAAATACAAACGAATGAAAAAGAGATTAAGCTCTGCCCATTCTGTGACATAAGCGGTCCAGCATATCATCGACCGGACAATATCTCACTCAGCGGTCCAGCATCGATTTTGTCATGTCCGATCAGCAAAACATTAGAAATGTTGGACTTTTTTATATAGATTTGTATGGAAACAGAATTTTTTAAAGGTATGACAATATCTATCTTTATAAGTTTATTAAAAAATAAGAAACCTGTTACTTAAAACATATCAATATACTGTATGACAACTTATAATTTACAAAAAATTATCATAATTATGTATTAATCATATAGTGCGCAACATGTTACATGTATTCTTGAGATCATGATATACCCCTTTGCTGTAAGTCCCTTAGGACATCTGCTGTGAAGAAAGGTGAATGAGGGGTGTAATTTTCTTTAAACTGATTTCAATGTTTTGTAAAATGGTATCCAACACACTTAGTGTATATACGTATCTCCCTTTAAAGCCGCTTAACCCGAAACAGGCACATATTATCTTACACAATTAAAGTACGTCATTACATAGATAATATATAAAAATAAATTTTAAGATTGATTTAATAGTTTATTACAACAATCCTTACATGGAAAACGCAGATCAAAAACCTTATTGACAAACAGAAGTTCCTGACGGAAGTTAAGATCTGTTGTGAAGTCAATTTTGAAAAAAATAAGTTTATCGGATATATCTAATAATGAAGATAAATCAAACCCGAGTATTTTTTTCTCTATTAGTAGAAGCCTTACTCATAATACATCTTTTCAAAATTAAGAAATTAATTGAATATAATCCATAGTAATTTTTATATTTATGCATTTTAAAAGAATAAAAGAAAATCAGATATTTTAAACGATTTTTTAAAGGAGCTATAATATTGTCCGTGTACAGGTATTATATATACTTTGTTGTGAAAAAAATGCTCGGGTTTGTTCTTCATGAGATAAACATGTAAGCGATAAATTTAATGTTTTGAAGGTGATTTCACGCGATATTAACAATGATCAACATAGGATTATTTTTGGTGTGACCTAACAAAAATAATTTTTTAAACTTTTGAATTTTTATATCTTTTAAAAGAAAAAGACTTTGGGGATATAATTTGACAAAAGTTGAAACAATTTATGGACAATTATTTTTCAAGAAGAAAAACGAATATATATTTTTAGCGATTAGAATCGGATCAAGCGGCTTTAAGAATATGATCATAGAAAATTGCACTTCATGTATTTGATCTTATAGAAATAATAGAACATATTACACACATTTGGTAATTTTTGATAGTTTTAAGGAACTTTCACTTTGAGATTTATATACAAATGTGTAAGATAGTGAATGTTTATCAAATATGGATTTACATGTAATATACTGAATAGAAGAACACTTTGGCTACCTTTTTTTTTTTTTTTTTAATTTTTTCCCTCCTTTCGCCCTATTCTCAGCTGGTGATTTTAAAACGGAACAAATTCAATGGTACGTTTCTTGTAAAGAAATGTGACTGTGCATAATGAGAACTGGACAAACATTTTGGTTAGATGAAAGGTGAAGAGAGCCCTATATACAGTATTTAGCTTGCCATATATTCTCGTGTACTTCCTCGTCATCACAGAGGCTCCAAACTAACTTTGTACGCTCATGGTTCTTGATTTAACCACTTTAATAATTTCTAGATATAGCCCTCTCTAGTATCATAGCATATTCAATGTCATATTTGAAGTTAATTGCTCCAGTCTTTTTTATGAATAACACGGAAGTTGATAGTCATTTGAGCCATCGATGATATATCCGTGCTATAATTCTCAATCCTGAAATGTACCGTAATTTGGCAACGAGTAAATTAATATCTTCAAAAAATTAAGAAAATATATTAAACAATTTATTTACTCTATAGTAAGAGCAGTTTTTACTCGCATCGAACGAACAGCACATAACAACGAGAGGCACTGTATGCAATGAGCTCACTTAATGATTTACCCCGCTTCACATATGATTTAAATGGCAGAGTCAATGTTTTTTTCTGGAAAACCCGAAATAATAGGAGTCAAAACAAAAAGGAAAATAGGAGATGCACAATGACATTATTCAATAAATAATCTGTGAAAGTATCATAAGATGTCTATCATTGGTACAAGAGGAGTGTCGGATCAGAGATGTGTGCCCAAATGTATAACAGACGGACGGACGTACAGATAGACGAAAGGAAGTCTGATAAGCGGAGGACTGCGTTTATATAGTACTATATAACCTCCCACTTTTCAAGCAGGGGATATGAAAAGAGGTTCCAAACTCGGTATATCCATCTTTTTATATTTTATTAAGCAATTCATCTTGTGTAGCACGGGATTCTTTTCTTTAAAAAAATAAGGTAACCACTTCCAGGAAATAAAAATAGTTAAATTTGGTGTGAAATTAACATGCTACATACAATTATTTAATGTGAAGGTTTTTTCTCTTCTTTCATTTTATATTTTATATGGTGATTTTTTATATATTCATAAATAACTGTTTCATAAGAATGTTCAATATAAACTACATGATACACTACACACGTTACATATACATTTACAACATAACACTTTCTCCTAACAAAGAAGTGTATCATTAATTTCAACTACTTTTAAATTACTTGCATTGATTGCTGATACAACGAGCACTCTAAATAAGAACTAAACCTGTCCATTAGATTTATAAAACCCACATACGTGGACTAGAATATATAAAGATGCTTTAAGGTACTTATATGGAACTGTTGGGACTTCTCTGGGACTGCTCTAAGACCTCTTTACCAATGTGAGGAAGTAGTCCCTGGGATTGCTCTGGGACTTCTTCCTGTCAGGATTGATCTGGTTGGGACTGTACCAGACAATATCCTGCCTCTGATAAAAATCGTAAAATTTCATTTGTCGAGAAGAATACTGCATGAAACGATGTCATGCTGTTTACCCACCTCATATTTCTAATGCGCCCCCTCCACTTGACCTACCCACCATACACCAAATCAATATGCCCCCTCCACGTGACCTACCCACCGCACATCAAATCAATATGCCCCCTCCACTTGACATACCCACCATACACCAAATCAATGTGCCCCCTTCACATGACCTACCCACCACACATCAAATTGATATGCCCCCTCCACTTGACATACCAACCACACATCAAATCGATATGCCTTCCTCCAAGTGACCTACCCACCACACATCAAATCGATATGCCTTTCTTCACGTGACATCCTGCACAGATCATAGTCAATACGTTGTTTTCATTTTAACATGCCTAATAGCTGATGTCATATAAACATTTAACGACGTAACAATGTTAAATAATTGTTACGGAACGGTTTGCTAACTAATAAAGGTTTGAAGTTTATTAAGAAATCTTCGACAGGATAAATTCGTTGTGTAGACACTTGGAGTCTACATCTAGGGTCCTTGAGTCTAAATCTAGGGTCCTTGAAAAAATACATACTAGGACTCAGCGTAAGTTTGCAGCACAGTTAAGGTTACAAATGGAAATATCGGCGATATTTTTAGATAAAAAAAAATACATACTTTATTAGAATGGGCGATTCTTTTTAGGACTTCAATGATATAAAAAAAAATGTAATGTGTTTTAAATCTACATGTTGGGAACATTTAGATTTTTTTTTATTTAGACTTGTCACGTGATGACGACGTCATAATGATTTTAGCAATTACACTTGCAGTTTAAAGGGCATCTATAAATTCCAATATTGCAAGGGTATCACCAGATTAAAAAGCTTAGTTTAATTTATAATACTTTTCAACACTATAATTAGTTTGTGAAAAGTGCTGCGAACCTATATATATTCCCTTATTTAATTGCTGAAATTGAATTTGTTGGACGGCAGGTTGAATATTTTGCTGGTCAACTACATTAAATAAACAGTAGCAATAATTAATTTATTTGTACGATTTCATAAGGTTCGCAGCACTTTTCAAATATCTTAATGCTTCTTGAGTTTATGTGTAAAAACTTGATAAGATACATTGAGGGTATTCCCTTGCAATAAATCAATACATCAGGGCCCTTCCATTACTTTTTCGATGAATCTGCATGCAAAAAACACACGACAGTTTCACTTGTCTGCGTACAGTTTATCAAATAAATAAATTACTAAAAAAGACATCGCATCCAAGTCAACAGCCTTTTATTTAATTGCAATTTATCTTTCTAGGACAGTAATATGATTCACTTTGATACCCAAAAATCTCAAAATTTCATATCTGCTTTGAATGATATGAATGAAACGTGTATTGACATTCGAAAGAGAAGACAACGCTTGCTGTAACGAAATTGGCTCCTGATATTTAAAGTCTTAAACTTTTTTTCGTCAATTATATTTTTGTTTATACACACATAGCTTAATTAAAAATCAAATAAAAAAATATTTTTACTGAATTTTGCGTCTTAATCAAATACATCTGCAACCCTTTCCCTCCAAAATTTTGTCGCAATAAAGCATGGAACAAAAATTAACTGTGAGAATATATTTCCTATATTTGTCATAATTCGTTAAAAGAATTCATAAAGAATAATTAATAAATATTTCAGATCCAGCATGACACATTTCACAGCAAATAACAGCTTTATATGGAACCAACATGTGAAAATGGGAATCTAAAATTAACAGTATTTTTATTATAGTTTAAAAATGGAAAAAATGAACATTTTCTTCTTTAAAAAATCCCATTCGGCCACAAAATATAGTTCCTGGCTTAGTCTTACTTGAATGGAATTAAATTGCTGTTTTGTTCATTGAATATAGTTCAATTTGTGTAATTGTAGAATCCAGATTTAATGTTAGAACTTAAAAATGCTGCAGAATTTTGAAAATAAAGGACCAGACCAAAATCTGCTCAAAAGCGCATGATCGAACCACCTAATATTGACGAATAGAACGATAGGAATTTTATGTCAAAAACTGATTTTTTTGTAACTTGCAAAGTGCTTTGAAATGCTGTAATTTTATTGATAATAATAGGTTTTATGATTGTGTACTATATAATTTTCCAAATAAAAAAAATTTGTAGAGAATTATAGGATCTCAAAAATTTCATGTGTTTCATTTGTGTCATAAATAAATGACATATTGACAACAATGCCATGCTTGATGAGAGAAATTAATTGTACGATTTGAATCATTTTTGTTTTATGAGTAGGTAAAAGATTAATGATTGCGATACTGTTTAAAAACTGTATTTGCGATTTTGTATTCCTCACCAATGTTACTTGGCTGAACAAAATGTTAGTATTTGATAATTTTATCAAATTTTTTTTAATGATCGTGTAATGCTTGTCATTTTGTTTAATCATTTTTTGCATAATTTGTCTTGTCATTAATTAGATCCATATAAATGACATTTTTCATTTCTAAATCTTTTCATTTTTTTTTTTTACAATATTATACCAAACAAAGCAAAACTATTATCATTGTATTTCCATAAAAAAAGTTTTGCATGATTCTTGATTTTAAATACGTCAATGTCTTATTTATATGATTATCACCGCCTAAACGTAAAATAATTTTTTTTTTCATATTAAAAACAATATGTACTTTGCTATTCCATGCCCATGATACGTGTATATTTGATTACTGACAAGAATGATAAAAATCAGTAAAAGATGTAACAACACTGTACAATAGGTCTTTTTCTTTAGTATATCCTCGGCTTGTTTTCGCAATTATTTTTTATTTACGATTTTCTTCTGATCAACATTTCCGAAAGAAAAAGATCGCTGCCAAACGTAATACTTCCATACCATACAGGATCTCTATGGTTTTGGAAAAAAGGAGCATTTAGATTCACGACAGTACAGAAATTGTACCACCATCCAGATTTATTCATATCAGCACACCTTTCCTTGGTGTCATGGTCGACTGTGTAAAACGGATGGTTGATGATTGGATACGATCTAAATGCATCATCTTAAAAACAAAAACTTCAAAATATGTAACCTTTTAATTTTCAATTGAAGATAAATTTTAATTGAAATTTCGATAATTTATAATAAAAAATACATAAAACCATCAGAATAAGAGGACATAAAATTATTTTAAATGGGATTTAATAAATTCTTTACATTACCTTCTTTTTTTATTATGAAAAAAAAGAATCAAATGATAAAACATACGAAGAAAAAGTAATATACCAATAGTTCCTGTTTTTTCCCCTAAGGAGAGTCTGTAGCCGTCATTCTCATCGGAAATGTAAAAATCAGAATACTGAACTTCAAACGAAACATTCTGTGTATTTCTCAATCTGATATACAGTGAGTTGTTGTATTTTGAGGTCAATCTATGAATGGCGTCATTTCCTAAATTAGATAAAAATGATATCGATCTCAATTAATTTTTTTTTTTCGGTTTTTTTTTTTTGGTCACACAATTGATTTCCTAATAAAGTAATTTTGCTCTTTTGGCAAAAAGTTATTGCTCATGATATAGCACCATATTTGTATTGATGCACAAAACATGTGGTTTTTGATAATCGAATGACCACATATAAAAAAAATAAATTTGAGAAAAAAGGACTATCTATTGTGTACTATCTTCAATGATTTAATATGTATGATGAAATATTAGGTTGGATATTGTACAATGAATAAAGACTCTTTATAAATATGTCCAAATATCAGGTCAATTGTTTTTCCTTTCAAACATTATTCATTAATGGCCTTACAGCGCTATATATATTTTCTAATTACCCTTGATAAATCATTTAAAACATACTTCATGGATATTTTGTTATTCTTTGAATAGTACAGCTACGGTGAATGGCCATTTTAATAGCTTTCATCTTTTAGCAGTTAAACATATAAAACGAATTGAATTTTCTATTATATTGTATCCTTTTCTTGCGTTTTGAAACAAGCATCTTGCTATAAATACCAAAGTTTTTTTTGCAAATAATTCATGGCAAACTTAATATAATAAGAGAATTATAATGAAGGATATGAAGATAACAAACAGTATTCAAAATCAGTCCATAAAACAATACAAAGTAGGAGCAGAACAAAAAGAAACAGAGGTGGGATCAGGTGCCATGGAGAGTGAGCATCCCCTGCCGACCGGTCACACCCGCAGTGTGCTCCTTGTCATGATCAGGAAATAATGGAAAAATCTGTCATAAATTCGGTGTATAAATAATGGACTAACAATAAGTATGAAAAAAACTTCAGCCAGTATTTGACTCAATGATAAATTGTATTTGCTGACAAGGTCATGGTTTCGACCATAGAACTTACGAAATGATAGCTTTAAACGAGACTGTTGATAGTTTGTTTGTCAATAAATTACATCGTTTCAGAAATTGCCTATTCGTAGAGCGTGCTCTAGCGTATTGAATCAAGTGACATATGTAGACTCCGTATGGAGGTGCTGAAGGTTTATTGCTGCATAGGTAAGGGAAGTTGACAATAGTAAAGTTAAAGTCCTCACGTTTACCATAGAGTTTGATTGTTAGGTTACCATTAGTGTCTTTTTCAAGTAAAATATCCAAGTATGAAACAGATGTGTCAGACTCTGTGGTATCTTTTATCTCAAAATAACCTGGATATATCGTATTGACAAAGGAATGGAAATTATAATACGTCGTCGATATATTTAAATGTTGAGCTGAAGGCCAAAGCAAGTGTTTTCTTCTTTTTATGCATTAGATGGTGCAAAAAATTCTGCTTCATATGAATACAAGCATAATTCTGCTAATAACGGAGCGCAGTTGGTACCCATTGGAATCAGGAACTCAAGCATCATTTTATGTCAACTTCAGAGTACTTGTGTGTGTAATCAGAATGTGTTTTAACAAAACAATTTTGCGAATGACCATTGACGAGGTAAGTTAATTTACGATTTTATTTTTTAAAAAAGCAGCTGTCAATGATATCAAAAAGCCTTGTTACAATTAGCTTACCCAACCAATAGTTCCCTCCAACATTCCCAAAACCTCGTTTGTATTCATTCCAAGTGGTGTTGAAATTTACCTCTGTGTATCCCCGATTTCTGTGCTGAATGACCTAAAACATTTTTTTTTTGTAATTGTGTCAAAATTTATTTGAACAAAAAACTTACTAATAAAAAGAAAAAAATAGTAAATGTTATTTATCAAAAAAGTGCAGACTTCATCATATTTTTAATCCTTTTAAGAACAAAATACTCCACTATAGCTTAATATGTTTTTAAAAAATACCGTCCAGCCCCCTCCATATGCTTCCATGTTACAAAGAACTTGAATTGGAACAGATTCTTGGCTTATGTTACCCGGGCATATATAATAAAGGTCTGTATTGTTTTGTCGAGTATTGTGGATGTCGAAACAATCAAAAGGAAAGGTACAGCCTATTTTTAAGAATATATACACAAACTGTCATGTATTATTTGTATATATGTATATAAATAATTCAAAGAATGTAAAGTTCATGAATTTGTTGATATAATAAATTTCAATTTTTTAGTTCGATGAATAGAACAAATATTTTAATTGGATATCATTTCCAGTTTCAAATAAAAAAATATATTTCATATTTATAAAATGATGTAATAAATAAATTACATGTATCAATTGTGTGGGAAAAAAATACCAGAACAGTTATGCGTGTTGCAGGATGTTGAGTCTGAAGATTGTCCATTGCAGAGCTGACCTCCCAATCTCGGTGTAGGATTATCACAAGTGCATGTTAGTGATCTAGTCCCACCCCCGCATGTCACTGAACAACCTCCCCAAGGGTTCCAATCACTCCATCCTCCATTAACTAGAGAAGGAATAATACGATTAAAATAGAAAAATGAATATGAAAATTGCAGATGAAAAGAAAAAATTGAAACTTTATACAGATGAAATTGATTTTTAATATTATTGTCCCTTTTTTTAAATAAATAGAAAAGATAAGGATAAAGGTTAGAAAAACGCATTAGTAAGATTTCATAGAACAGTTGAATATTTTTTTTCAAATTGAAATACCTTCTACTTCGATGCAGACATATTTGTCTAATTTTGTGCGAAAACATTTGGAGAAGTGATTGCATGAACTATTTCCACATTTCTTATCCCTGTTATCAACCTGAAACAAAAATACATTCAAACCTTTTTCAACAAGATTGAAAAAATGAAATTTTTTTTTAATAATAATGATAAAGCTCTGTTATATATTAGCAGGATCTCACAAAAATTTGTTGTTTTAAAAATTGGCTAGCATGATTTTTATTTAATCAAATGTAATGAAACTTCACAGTCCAACAAAATATATGTTTTTATTTACGAAAATGTGTTGATCTATAATCCATAATCTTGTAATAATAATATGACGATGAGCAACATTGTCTACGTATTTTTTGAATGACCCTCGTACACAGTTTATTCTATGTTTATCCCTTTACATATATTTCCTAGTTTATACAGATTGTTTTAAAGGTTGTTAAAGAACTTTTCTAAGTACAAAGCAAAATTTTATTGCTACTCGCTGCTCAGTAACGTCATCCAACGTCATGGTTTTTAGACTTTTTTAAATTAGGTTTATATATATTAAGAAAGTGATATCTTTTAACCGAAACGATATATATAACATTACCTGTTTGCATCTAAAGTCATTTAGCAAAACTAAATAACAACATGTAAATTTTATTTTATTTCAGCTCCATTTATTCGAATTCTGGCTAAAGATACTACGAAGTAAGAAAAAAGTCAATCATTCAATTTTGACGTTGTTCCGTGGCCCATTTTTTTTTTTGTGCTGAATCCTTGATAATTTAGATATAAGTGAAGATATATTCCTATTTTTTAACTCAAAATATTCAAATTTGCTTGTAAAATATGTGTACCAAATTTGGATCTGATATAACTTTAAATAAAAAAGTTAGGACAAAAGTCTACGATTTTTTGAATGACCCTCGTAAAAGGTCATTCAATTGAGGATACAAATTGAGGATACAAATATTATTGCAATACGTACTCTTTTTAGAATTGACTTGATGTAGATAATACACTTTGTTGAATTCATATGTAGAACGCTGGGCTTAAAACAATTTAAATGCTTTATTTGACATTATAACGTTAACACTCTTACTTACTATTTACATGTTTAATACAATTCGTCAATTGTTTCGTTTAAGATATTAATTGTCTTTAAAACTTGTAGTTCTCATACAGCTTTTTCGTATGAAACATTTTTTTTTCATGCTGGATATCTTAAATACGTCTTAATTGAAATGCCTTTACATAAATAGTTTAAATTCAAAATTCTCTTTAAATTAGTGACGAATACTTAGTCATAACAATATACACGTATGATTGTCAAATTCCAATATTCCGGATAGTTTCATTAAGCATATCATCTCATATCATATATCATCATATCTTTCTAAAAATGCCAAATGCATTTAGAAATAAAATAATTTTTTTCAGAATTTGTAAAATCCGTTCTTGTTTTTCATCTATGCGTCGATGAACCAAAATAAAAAAAGGAATCGTGATAGCTTATCTAGATGGTTAACAAAAATTATTAAAAAGAGAGAGATCATATCCCATTAATTAAAGCTGAATATAAACTTTTCAAATGTTTATTGTTTGAAACCATAATAGGTAAGTTAGTTTGAAATTTCACGCAAAGGATGACTGCACTTGGCGTTGTGTTCACAAAGTTATCTGAGGAAAGATATCATAATGGTGAATTATAATATAAACATGTCATAGCTTTTGGTAACAACAGACAGAGCAAGTGTAAGAAGAAGCAGTTTTTCCATTACTGACAGAGCATTACAAAAACAAATATACAACTGCTGCTATTCACTGACTACTGTATACAGGGAAATTTTCGCCCCCGTTTAATTTTCGCCCCTTTCGCTCAAGCCTGAAGTGGGCGAATTTAAAACGGGGCGATTCAAAGTAAATTGTATAATATCTTAAACAAAAATATTCTTTCGAATTTAAAACGGGGCAAACTTGATTTAAGATGTGAAAGGGCGAAAATAACACGGGGCGAAAATAACCCTGTATACAGTATTTATAAAATAAATAAAAAAGTTGGCGTCCTTATTATCGTACGGACATAAAAGAAATAGGAAAGACCCCCGCCTTAGAAAATAGATTTGCGTAAATACATACTTTTTTTTACAATTACATGAATTTTCTAGATTATATGTTGATCAGTCCTCCAGTTAAAAGAAAAATGTTTGTTTTGAAAATTCATTTTGTCGCAAAGTTTGCATGTCCTTATATGCAGTCATCCTTTATTTATTTATAGATGTCTTAAACACAGTGTGATTTTAGAGAAATTATCATGCTCCGAACAGCAAATAATGCTGAAATAGGGAGCATAGCCTAGGTACATGTACTTCTGAATATACATAATTACTTACAATATCTGGTATTTCCCTGTAAATATAGTCAGAATCATTTACTAAAGATAAACTCGCACTTTCTTTCTGGTTATTCAATTCACACATTAACATCTTTTGGTTGAAGTTAATTGACAAACACATGGCATGGGCCTCACATTCTCTAAAACACAATTGTAACCCGATTTCCTTACGCACTGCAAAGGGAGAAACTGGTAATTTTTTCCCGATCTCTTTTTCATTGTTGGGTCTAGTACATATTTCAATTGCCAAAAGGCATTGAAATAAAAGAAATATCGCCAAAATTCTCTCCAATTTAAATTCAACCATCATGATTTAATCGTGTCGATCTGTTACGATGCAAAACTGGTAATGTATTACATTCTATCTGACAATTTTTTTTTTGAAAAATTATTGATTGTTAATTGAGTTGATATAAAATATTCACCTCTTGTCTTTATTTATAAATCTCAAGTTAAAACTTTCTCACAAACGCTTAAGAAAACCAATGGAACATGAAGAAAACGAACAATTGTTAATATTAAATATTTATCGAACAATCCTTTAAATAACGAAACAGTTGGCCTCTCACAAACCTTCCCAAGAACGCCTAAGAAAACCAATGGAATATGAAGATTACGAACAATTGTTAATATTAAATATTTATCGAACAATCTTTAAACCAAATGAAACAGAACAGTTGGCCTCTCAAATACAAAGAAGTATATTAATATTAAGAATGGAAATATGCATTCTTGACATGATGAAGCTGAAAATCGTGACAATGCAACTTATAATGAGTAAAACTAATTTTTGTATGTAAATAAGTGTATAAAGTAAATAATCAAAGTTTTATCTGGCTTAGAATTTTACCTTAATACCTAAAATCATACGTGACAAATAGGAAGCATGTGTATTTTCATGGTTTTGCCATGTAAATTTGAGAATCAAATGTTTTCAAACTTTTAAAGTAAAACTAACATGTATATTCAACATATTAATGCAAATCACTTTAAAGTTTCTCAAGTAAGCTGATTTATTTGAACTTTTTTTGATAAATTCTCATTGTATGTTTATACAAAATTTGAATTTAACAAATCTCGTTTTAGCACAAACATAGGTGGATTAACTATTCGCTCAGACTGTTGTTTCAAAATAGCTGTTAAGTCTATAAATTCCTTTGAAATAAAAATTGCTAACCCATACTGCCTTTTCCAAAATAAAACACATACTTTCTATTTATTAAAATAGTTTAGAGCATTTGTCAACTTGTTATATTAATTATTATTACTGAAAATAACTTAAAGATATTTTGTCCCCAGGAACATCACAACTTTTTAATTTTTTGTATTCTTTTCAAAAGATAAAAAAATATTCCTTTTCTTTTTATGTTTTGAATTTTAGTGTGTTTATTACTGATATATGTTCAGGTACAACAATATGTCCCCTTTAATTTCACACAACATATTGACCTTTTATTATGGCATCCAAAAACATTTTCTTTTCTTCATTATGAATTCTATCCTTAAACTGCCATTGCTCATTTCAGTGAATTTCTATCACAAGAATTTATACCGAAATCAATAAATTTATTAGTAACAAAAATTAATATTTTGATCTGAAGTCATTCTTTGTACGTACGGTGGCAGTACAAACCATGCTTGTCTACTTTTCAAGTCATTGTACATCTAATGTTAAATTACACACGCTTAACCCTGTAACCATACTTATCGTTATAAAAATAGACACTTCGATGAGGTTTAAGAGTCTTTTTCGTGGTTTTAACAGCATTTTTGTTCGTTATCATTCATTTTATAATGACAATTTTCAAAGATAAAAGTAAATAATTTAAAATCTTTGGGCAAGGGATTGTGTCAAAATCGGATTTGTTATTGGTAATTCATCTATCCGTGGATAGCAAAGGTTTATCTTATTGGCAATATCCTCGACACGTATTAAATAATAAGTGTTTTACAGGAATTTTCTAACATGTATAAATGGTACATACAGTGATTCTATTACATAAATGTTTTGGGAATGGATTATTATAATGTTTTGCCGTTCATATGAAGATATTAAATGCTTTTTCGAATGTAGGAATGCTGCAGATTGAGTGCAGTATGGTAAGAATAAATATAGAAAAAATGTCTTTTCAACAGAGCACACCTTTTAGATTTTAACTGTAAATCATAATCAATCACCGGTAACCAGAAACCAAAAAAAATTGAATTGATGATTATATAACATTTCATTTGCCTTTGTAGATTAAACAAGATTGTGACAACTTCCTTTTGTTAAACACAGGGAAATAATTTAGTTTGGAATATTTAATTATGAATTATATTTCAAATGAAATGGAGTTTTACAAGTACTCTCTAGTAGTTTTACCATTGTCTGTTATGTTCACAAAAGCTGAGGAAAATTGCGTACCAACTTGGTAATTATAAGTCATAAAATATATTCTTGATTAACACTTTGTGTTAGCAAAACCCCCAAATGCACTTGAATAGGAAATGTCTTTGTTTCTTTTAATTGAAAACACTCGGAGTCCACTTTCACATTTGAATTATAAATGGCAAGATAATTATTTCACAAATGTTAATAAAAGAAACGTTTTGCTTTAAGTCTTAATTCTGGAATTTCTCTTTTAAGACCATATAAACACCAATGGTGTGAATATTTTATGTTATATGAAACGGCCAAAAATTGCATTTGTAAGTAATTCAATTTTATTTTTTGTTTCTTTTTATTTAAAGCAGGTTAAATACATTTGTTTTGCAAATAATACTAAAATGTGTTATTTCTTCTGCGTACATCCTGCCCTGTCGGATAGACAGGAGATATAATTACTGTAGATTTCTTATTTTCGCAAGTTCGTGTTATCGCAAATAGGCTCTTCGATGTCAAATCCCAAAAATTACAAAATTGCAAATGGATGGTAGGTCAAGAAATTTTACATAGACTTCACCACCATAACATTTAAGGCAAGAAATTTTATTTCCCGTGTGGTGCTTCGTGCGAAATTACGCGATAATTTATTCATCGCGTATATTTAGGAGTCTACAATACATCTTTAATACAATGACCTTCACATGCATATAAATTCTAAAGTCAAAAACTATGTTATTGTCCATCTCACTTTATAACAGGTTACCCGGTCTCCAATGGTAAGTGGAATACATGTTGTTATCATAGTCAATTTTACTTAAAAATCATTCAGAACAAAACGTTCATTCTTTGAGGTAAATGCAAAAGGTTTTAGAGTGGCTAAATACCAATGTACATGTTTCCGATATATCAATGGACTTCTCAAAGTAGATTATTTTAAATTTACTATCAATTAACCTAGAGATCCTACAATAGTAAAAAAATATATGTTCACTTATTTTCGATTGAAATCTTTAGTAAAGAGAAATACAAGCATAGTCTATCGACAATTGATAATAAAGATGTTTCAATAAATTATATAGAGTTTCTTAAAAATACGGCGAAAGGGAAACGGTTTTGTCTATTGCTATCCATTGTTTGTCTGCACTTATTGCATCTTCCCAAGTCAAGAGTTTCTGATCCGCTCCGCTCCACATAAACCCTTGACCGAATAAGCAAAGTTTGATGGGGTTTACTGCCAGGCCATCTAGTAAAAATACATGTATTAAACTCTACTGACCTCTGCTATTGGCCAATCAGAGTAAACAAATTCAGCAGCGAATGAGATAATATTTGTATAAATCCAATGTAATTTAACATAAAAGCTGAGACAAACCTTTAACTGGGTCGTTTAATGATAATGACGTTATCCTTGGGACTAAAACGGACTTGTTTTTCTGTTTACAATTTAGTTTAAGTTTAAATAAAACAATGGTTTTTATTGGTTCATGCTGACTTTCATGAGGCCAATCAGAGAACGCTTTTCAAACCCCTTCAAACTTAGCCTATTCGGTCAAGGGTTTATGTAGAGCGGAGCGGATCAGAAACTCTTGACTCGGGAAGATGCACTTATTGTTGTCGGATTCTCCATTTATTTAAAATGTTGTAAAATACGTTAGTGGAGAAAGAGAAAGGAGAGACACATATAAACAATTTCATTGGCATAAATAAACTTGATACCTCTTTTAACTAAGAAATAAGATATCATTTTTAGAGTTGCACTGGGGTATGACATGAAGTCGGTCACGTGATCAAATTCTATAACGCCCGAAGGGCGTTATAGTGGATTTGATCACGTACCGACTTCATGATTGTCATACCCCAATGAAACTCTAAAAATGATATTTTATTTCTTATATTTATATTTTACGTTTCATTCATTTAACAAACAAATATAGGCATATTTAGACTTAGATTTTGAAATTCAACGTAACGTTACTACGACGTTATGTGACGTCAGAGTCGGAACTTTCCAAATTGCACGTGCAGTTTGCTTTCCATACGCAAGAAAGTCTGAAAACGTGACCGACAGCATGTCATCGAAAGACATTGGGAAATGTAAATATCTGTTTTTGACCATGATGATGATGATGATGATATACATTACAAAATAAACATGTTGCTAAGATAAAGGATGGCAATCGAATAAAGAATTGATAATCGGTTAACTGCAAGGCATTCTGACCTATTAACCGATTTATCGAATCAAAATACTCATTTGACGTACACTTATGACATCATCAGTCGTCGATTTCAATTCAAATGACAGATACACTATGCATAACAAAAAAAAATGTAAAAAAAAAAAAAAAAACGATTTTATAATTGTTATTGTTTGCATGTTTCTATTCGATTTTTGAGTTAAATTACATCTTTAAATATCAATATCACGAAAATCTGTGTTCTAGTTATTGACGTCATCTTGTCTACTTTGATGTCAGTATGTGTTACTGATTTAGTCTTGTTAGAATATTCTGAATGCTTCCTTATCAACCCTACGTTATTTTTATCCAAAGTAACTCTATTCATGTTATATACAAGAAAATTTGTTGCGTTAATCATCATATTGTGATAAATGCCTTTAATCCCAGTGCAAGCGCGATAACTCTTGTAGCCTTATTCCCGATGAAACAATTTCAAGCTGTCGTAAGACCATTAATGTTTTATATACAATGCAAAAATTAAATTTAATGTTTCATTAAATGTTTTATATACAATGAAAAAATACTGATTTAGAATATTCTAAAAAGAGAGCAAGGAAGCAGCTGGACATCTTCAAAATATTTCACGCACCCACCCTTCCCGAAGTATAAGAACATTTACCGGCGAGTTTTTTTTTCTTTAATTATGTGATTTCAGTGAATGGAGTCTGTTTATTATTGAAATTCAAGAAAGTTGCACATGGAGAACTTTTATCTTTGGACTCGTGAAAAAGAATTATATGGACTATGCGTAGTGGTGTACACAATGGGACAGTTTTTTGAAATAGGTCATTGATTTATGTCATTGATAAGCAACGGTTGCTAAGGAATTATGAGTTATGTATTCTTTTCAGTGATGGTGGTGTTTATAGCAATGTTTATAAATATTTGTGTTTATGACAATGTGTAACACAGTTTGTGAAAATTATAGTTTTTTCTTTAATTTTTGGGGACCAGGGTAAAGTCGGAATGGTAACAATCTGGGACAGGGGCGGCGGAGTTCGGGAATTACCACGAATGAGGATATCTACCATGTCTGTCTCAAAACTCTTGGTAATCTATCCTAAGTACTGGGGAAGATTTAGGGGGTAACCTCAGCGACACCTGAGGGACCGACTTGACCCGTGTGGGACCCAGGGCATGCTTTGGGGTGTCTACCCCTAGGGGTGTTATACCCAGGTTGTTTTGTACCAGAGGAGACAGTATAGAGTGAGGACATGGTTCAGAACTTGAAGTCCCTGTTCGTATGTGGCAGGCACTCCTCGGGTTCCAAGAGATCTGTTCCCACCACAGTTATTTTCCTTGTGGGGGCGCTATCGCGCCAGGTTAATAGAGAGGGCATCCCGGTAGGCATTTAGCGATACCCTGGATTCCGCCGGTTTATTTTCATATACAATGTATAAATAAATTGTGACAAACGCATGCCACGAAATGTTACATGTTATGCTGTTTTATTATTAATAAAGTTAATAGAGTTAATTTGATATGTTGTGAATAATTTGTGTCTGGAATTAATTAAGTCTAAATGTTAATCATTTTCTTTAATTTTTTTTTAGAATGTTACTTTTAAAAAAAACCCACATGCTTATATATTTTATTTCATTTTCAATATAGACTGGGAATAAATGTAGAAAAACCACGAATCCTGCCTGTTTTAGAAATTAATGATATGTACCAAAGCATATTTCATTTATGTTCATGTTGCGCTGTCATCATATTTTCAAACTAGGTTTGAAAGGCAAAGTATTTAATTCGATAGATAGGTATATAATATTAAACTGCCAAAAACATACCAGTTTGCAGTTCTCAACAAGGCTTTACATGTAATTATTATCATTATTAATAACAATTCTGGCCATTTAGGGTATAATGACAAGGTCTGTTATACAATAATTAAAACACATCAATTACCCCCCAATCTCAATCAAGGGAACCATAAGTACATCACAGTCAGCTTGGTTATATAAAAACGCCGAACAAACCAACGTTTAGGCAAAGAGTTTTTTTTCAAAAATAAATTTTTACCAAATAAGATTGAAATTTTTACATTTATTTCATTTTTTACCGACTACAGATTTTTAAAACTGATTGCCATTGTTCCGACGGAGTAATAGGTTTACCGGTTACAAATCACCATCACTAATTAATATGTCATCAAGATAGTAATGGGAGACAAGCAATCCTGATATATGCTAGTATTGAATACACAACACTCAGTGATATCTTTTCGATATTTTTACTCTGGTATAATTGATTCAGATTTTTTATTGAATGCAGCGCTAGATGTACTGCAAACAAAGATGCATAAATTATTTCGTCGCAAAGCAACACTAAATGTACGATCTTCTCTAATACATGTAAAAGGAAAGAGATATGCACACAGACTCCGAAATTACTTATAATAAGTTAATTATAATCTTTTAAGCCTATGGACACATCTAACCCACTCCCTCCCCCACCTTCTTAAAAGATAACTTCTAAAGGAACAGAGACTTAGACGGGATAAAACAGAAGGTTTCTCGTTCTAATTTTTCGGATTTAAAATCAGCATAATATGCATGGAAAATACATGACCAAAAACAGCATAATTTTTCTCTCACTGTGAATATGAACGATCGCATTTTACTGGCAATTCAAAACTATCTTCCTAAATCGACTGTAACCTGCTGTATAGAATGCGGTATGTGCATAAATATCCCTGTTTCTCAATCACAACCATTGGTTTTTAAAAAATTTTTTCATACTTCTGTCAACCACAATATTCGACAAATCATTTGCTGAACGTACAACATTGTATAAGGGATAAAAGTTTATACAAATTGTTCGGAAGACCTTGACGTTCTCATTTGTCTCAATGATAAATCGTTTTTTGCTGACAAGGTTATTGTTTCGATCATGAAACTTACAAAATGATGCCTTTAAACGGTACTGCTGATGTTATTGTCTCAGCAACTTGTTTGTCAATGATTTACCTCGTTACACTTTTTCTATAATACTATGAAATTATACCTTAATTTATACTAAAAAGTTTCGCATGAATGATTTGGTCGTCTAAATTCAAACTGTTTTTCATTTATAAGAAAAGTAATGCTTAAAGTATTATTGCGGACAATGGTGAACATATCTTTCTAATATATTGCTTATGATAAGGAAGATTGAAATTGGGCGTTAATTGTTCAGCAATTTTTTTTTGGATCGGTATAAGCCTAATGCATGGCATTTTTAAGAAAATAAAAGTTAACAGAGCTTAGTTATCCCCCAGATACCCTAGATCTCCGTTATTATGAGATATTTTCTTTTTTATTATGTGAGAACTCATGAAAATAGTGAAATTTGTGAATGAATATTGTCCGTTATCCCCATATTCCATTATATTATAGTACACATTTTAAATCAATTGTAAATTGTAATCAATCTACTAATAGACATTTCTAGCTAAGAGCGCCACGAGCTCGGTCTCGTACTCGTATTTCGATATACAAGGGGCCGTATAAAACTTTTTTAAAAAGGGTTTTAGAGCTATATACTTAGAATGGCATATCTGAACTAAAAAGTAAAACACGAGATTAAACAAAGATTAAGATAATATTTGCTATCTAATTCAAAATAAAATTACTGATTTTGAACCCAAATATCATCCCCATATTTCTATACATGTGGGTTAAAATGACTTTAAACTGATGATATTTTTATCCCGAGTCGGAAGTAAATCGATAATTGTTTTAAATCTCGCATTTCTCCGAACGCGATTGTTTTAAATTGTATTATTCACAGGAAAAACCTATCTTTATATAAAGTAACAAAACAAAGAAAGAGATCATTTTTATTTTAGTTAGTCTGAACTTATGACAAATACACCATATTATGAATTTAAATACTGCATACTACGACTTTAAATGCTACATACTATGTTGCTTTATCTAGGAAACAGTGTTTTTGTAAATAAATCAAATTTTGACACGACCCCTAAAAAATTTTAATTAACTGTCAGAGTCAGTGCACGAGTGCGGTCTCGAGATCGCAAAATCTGGAAATGTCTAATAGGAATTTCCCATTATAAATTTTATGGATTTTGTCGCAAAAGTGCATAAGATCAAGGTTGTGACAACTTCCTTGTGTTTAGAAACCGGGAAATTAATTATGGGATTAGCATTGCTATAACATATTTCGAATGGAAATGGAGTTTTATAACTACCTTCGAGTATTTCTGTTACTGACTTTTATCCTCATAAAAGCCAGGGAAAGCTGTATAATTAAAACTGGGTAAATATAAGTAATCAAATATATTCTTACAGGATTGTGCTTTTTCTTCGTATTACATGTAATATATAAAATGCAAGTAAAATTAAATTGAAAAAGCCAAATGTTCATTTTTATTTATTTAAAATAGATTTTCCTATGATAACTTTTTTTAATTAACGTTAACTTCATTATAGACATGTAACACTTTGCTTTAAACCTTAATTTTTTGAATTATTTTTTCTAGACCTTATAAAGACAAATGCTGTGAACATTTTATGCTAAATACAACGACCAATGAATGCATTCGTAAGTAAAACCAATATCAATTTTTGTTTCTATTTATTCAAATGAGATTAAGTACATTTGTTTTGCAAATTTATACTAAATTGTGTTGTTTATTTTATGTACAGCCTGCCCTGTCGGATACACAGGACACAACTGCTCCTCACCATGTCCGTCACCTTCATATGGATTCCAATGTGAAAAAATATGTTTCTGTCCAGTTTATTTATGTCATTTTATAACAGGCTGTCCTGTCTCCAATGGTAAGTCGACATTTGTAAAAATAAACTTAAGGTTACTTTCAAATTAGTATCTCTAGATTCGTTCATTGGAAAAAAAGATAAATTATATTCTCTCAACAAGTATTATACATTGGACGTGTAATTATAATCATTCGTCACAAAGCGTTATCTAATTACAGGGAATTCATCATAAAACCTCAAAATTTCCTATCATTGGCGTGCATTTCAACACATTCAACCTCTTCGGATACTTCGTGCATTTTCCCGCAATAGTAATAGTTTGTCGTAGAAAAAAACCTTTCGAGAGAAGAAGACGTCAAAATAGCCATCTCAAAGGTTCAACATTGCTAACCATCTACAATACGATTAAAAAAAATTATTATTTTTTTGTTTTCATTTGCCCCTCTGCACTTCACGTTGAGTTAACTATCACGACCTAATTACATTATGTACATATAAAATAAATTATATATTAATCGTAATTTGTTTTTATCACTGGCGCCTTTCTTTAAATACTATTCAATACCATTTTAAGTCTTAAAATAAGTTTATTGTTATAGATTTAAGTAAAAGGTATGCAAAAAATGAACTTGTTAAAAATTGTTTTTAATATGTTGCATATTGTAGAAGTTGCTGGTGACGGAGTGAGGGTTTCGTTCAACAAAACTTAAACTAGCGTGATACACGCTCTATTTACGGCTGTAATATACATGTAACCCAGTTATTGCACTTTTTTTTCTAAATATAGCTTTACCTATGTTCAAGTTTATAACCATATGTTGCTAACAGGAAGCAAATTCAAATATAATTTGAAGAGAAACGCGGAGCATTATCCACTTATGTAGACGGATTTTTTGTATTCGTGGATACATTAAAATTGAAAGTGATTTTGAGAGCGAGGCAGAGTTTGTCAAAGAAGTTTCAATTTCCATTTATTTTTAATTCTGCCTGCAAAATACATTTCGGAAGTTTTGCAGAAGATGTTGGTAGAGATAAAGATAGAAAAAATTCAATTGGCATAACAAAACTGGGTTATTTGGGTTAGTAAAAATTTGGTAAGTTTTGAAAATTAAACATTTTTAAAAATTTCATCTTCTGCTAATTAATCAACCGTTGTATTTTCTTCAACATTGTGCTGCTCTTTTGTGGAAAGTTTGATAGAAGAATATTCTGTAAATGCATTATGTTCTTTAAGATAATTATTGATTTTTTTTCTTCACTTTTTTTAAATCTATATAGTCGGTACAAGGCTTAAGATCATTCACTGGTATCACACAATACCTTCTATACAAGTGAAAAATTCTCAAAAGTAAGAATAACAAAATAATCAATATATATGCATTGATTGGCATTGATGGCCTCAGGCAGACGGGTTGGTCCGAGGGTCGACAAAGAGCATTTTGCCCAAGAACATAGTCAATAAATGTTTTGTTATACCTTTCATTTTAAATTGTACTGTCTTCCGCGATGTAATCTCAAGTTCGTCACTTTTAAACACAAACGAATGAAAATGAAATTAAGCTTTACCCATTCTGTGACATAAGCGGTCCAGCATATCATCGACCGGTCAACATCTCACTCAGCGGTCCACCATCGATTTTGTCATGCCCGTTCATCAAAACATTAGAAATGTTGGACTTTTTTTTATAAAGATTTGTATAGGAACAGAATTCTTTAAAGGTATGACAATATACATCTTTATAAGTTTATTAAAAAGTAAGGAACCTGTTACTTAAAACATATCAATATACTGTATGACAACTAATAATTTACAAACATTTATCATATGTATTTATCATATAGTCCGCAACATGTTACATGTAGTCTTGAGATCATGATATACCCATTTGCTGTAAATCCCTTAGGACATCTGCTGTAAAGGAAGGTAAATGAGGGGTGTAATTTTCTTTAAACGGATTTCAATGTTTTGTAAAATGATATCCAACACTCTTAGTATATATGCGTATCTCCCTTTAAAAAAATATGATCATAGAAAATTGCACTTCATGTATTTGAACTTTAAGAAATAATAGAACATATTACACACATTTGGTAATTTTTAATATTTTCAAGGAACTTTCACTTGGAGATTTACATACATAGGTGTAAGATAGTGATTTTTTTATGAAATATGGATTTACATGTAATGTACTGAATATAGGGATATTTTGGCTTCCTTTTTTTATCCCCCCTTTCGCCCTGACGATTTTATACGGGACAAATTCAATCGTACATTTCTTTTAAAGAAATGTGACTGTGCATAATGAAAACTGTACAAAAATTTTGGTAAGATGAAAGGTGAAGATAGCCCTATATACAGTATTTAGCTTGCCATATATTCTCGTGTACTTCCTTGTCATTACAGAGGCTCCAAACTAATTTTGTGTGCTTATGGTTCTTGATTTAACCACTTTAATAATTTCTAGATATAGCCGTCTCTAGTATCATAACATATTCAATGTCATATTTGAAGTTAATTGCTCCAGTTTTTTATGAATAACACGGAATTTGATAGTCATTAGAGCCGTCGATGATATGTCCGTGATATAATTCTCAGATCTGAATTGTACAGTAATTTTGCAACGAGTAAATTAATATCTTCTTAAAAAAAAGAAAATATATTAAACAATTCGTTTACTCTATAGGAAGAGCAGTTTTACTCGCTTTGAATGAACAGCACACATAATAACTAGAGGCACTCTATGCACTGAGATCACTAAATGATTAACCCCGCTTCCCATATATAATTAAAATGGCAGAGTCCATGTTTTTTCTCTGTAAAATCCGAAATAATAGGAGTCAAAACAAAAGGTAAAACAGAAGATGCACAATGGCTTTATTTAATAAAGAATCTGTGAAAGTATAAGTAGATCTCAATCATTGGTATGAGATAAGTTACGGATCAGAAATATGTACACCAATGGACGGACATACAGATAGATGAAAGGCAGAGGACTGACACTTCTATTACTATATATAACCTTTTCAAACGGGGGATATAAAATGACTCCAGACTATCCATCTTATTATATAGCGTTAAAATACTCTCTTGATTCCAGGGTGTATATTGCCATCAGCAGACAAAATAATGACTTTAAATGCCTTCTTATTACATGATTTTTGCCTTTAGCTGATACATTTGCTTCATCACATGCGTCATGTTTGGTTTTAAAACTGTTCTTTAGAACAGTTCATATACTCATAATATATTTATGTCTTACTATTGACGAAGTTTTTAAAGTTTGACAACCACTTGTGAATGCAGTGGATTTTCTGTTCATTGTACACATAATACAAAACGGTTTGCTTGTATGTCTTTAAAATCTAAAATATGTTACCATGACCTGCAGGCATGCGTAATTATAAAGCTATCGTAGTACTAATGCATATCATAAGACAAAAACGTTTCTTAATCGTTACTGAAGCTATCGAAGCTTTTTATATCTTAGTAGACTTCTTAATCTTAACTTTAAAACGGCCTCAAATTTAGCAAAAGACATATTATGACTAATTTCAAAATTTTCAATTTTCAATTTTTAGGTCACCTGAGTCACTCAGGTGACCTATTGCTATCCGTTTTCGTCCGTCGTCGTCCGTCGTCCGTCGTGTGTCGTGTGTCGTGTGTCGTGTATCGTGTGTCGTGTGTCGTGTGTTAACATTTGAACATTTTCAGCTTCTTCTCTGAAACCACTTAACCAATTTCAACCAAATTTGGTATATAGCATCTATGAGTAAAGGGGAACAAAAATTGTGGTCCCCGCCCCCCTGGGGCCTGAGTGGTGGGGCCAAAACCACTAAAATTAGTGCAATCTTTAAAAATCTTCTTCTTTACTCCTGGACATCAAGCAGGCTAACTGTTGACATGAATATAACAAGCATTGAGTCCTCTACCAAAATTGTGAAATTCATGGCCCCAGGGTCAGGGGTTCTAGTGCTAGGGCGGGGCTAAATAGGTTATATAGTGAAAATGCATTATTTCCTCAAAAATCTTCTTCTCTGCTCCTGGGTATTAAATAAACTAACTAAGTACATAGTTATGATGAGAAAGAATGCCTCTTCCAAAATTATGAATTTCTTGGCCCCAGGGTCAGGGGTTCTGGTGTTAGGGCGGGGCTCCATTGATTATATAGTGAAAATGCATTGAATCTCTGAAAATCTTCTTCTCTGCTCTGGCGTATTAAATAAACTAACTAAGTACATAGTTATGATAAGCAAGAGTGCCTCTTTCAAATTTGTGAATTTCATGGCCCCAGGGTCAGGGGTTCTGTTGTTAGGGCGGGGCTTTATTGATTATTTAGTGAAAATGCATTGAATCTCTGAAAATCTTCTTCTCTGCTCTCGGGTATTAAATAAACTAATTAAGTACATAGTTATGATGAGCAAGAGTGCCTCTTTCAAATTTGTGAATTTCATGACCCCAGGGTCAGGGGTTCTGGTGTTAGGGCGGGGCTCTATTGATTTTATAGTGAAAATGCATTGAATCTCTGAAAATCTTCTTCTCTGCTCTGGGGTATTAAATAAACTAACTAAGTACATAGTTATGATGAGCAAGAGTGCCTCTTTCAAAATTGTGAATTTTATGGCCCCAGGGTCAGGGGTTCTGGTGTTAGGGCGGGGCTCTATTGATTATATAGTGAAAATGCATTGAAAATCTGAAAATCTTCTTCTCTGCTCTGGGGTATTAAATAGACTAACTATGTACATAGTTATGATGAGCAAGAGTGCCTCTTTCAAATTTGTGAATTTCATGGCCCCAGGGTCAGGGGTTCTGGTGTTAGGGCGGGGCTCTATTGATTATATAGTGGAAATGCATTGAATCTCTGAAGATCTTCCTCTCTGCTCTGGGGTATTAAATAAACTAAGTACATAGTTATGATGAGCAAGAGTGCCTCTTTCAAATTTGTGAATTTCATGGCCCCAGGGTCAGGGGTTCTGATGTTAGGGCGGGGCTCTATTGATTATATAGTGAAAATGCATTGAATATCTGAAAATCTTCTTCTCTGATCTGGGGTATTAAATAAACTAACTAAGTACATAGTTATGATGAACAAGAGTGCCTCTTTCAAATTTTTGAATTTCATGGCCCCAGGTTCAGGGGTCCTGGTGTTAGGGCGGAGCTCTATTGATCATATAGTGAAAGTGCATTAAATCTCTGAAAATCTTCTTCTCTGCTCCTGGATATTAAATAAACTAACTATGTACATAGTTATGATGAGCAAGAGGTGCCTCTTCCAAATTTGTGAATTTCTTGGCCCCAGGGTCAGGGATTCTAGTGCTAGGGCGGGGCTACATGTATATAGATTATTCAGTGAAAATGCATTATTTTTTTAAAAAAATTCTCCTCTGATCCTGAGTATTAAATAAACAAACTAAGTACATAGTTATAATGAGAAGAGTGCCTCTTTCAAATATGTTAATTTCATGGCCCCTATGTCAGGGGTTTAGCTATTTGGTGTAAGGAGAGGGAGGCTCTACATTACATAAATTCTTTGAAAATCTTTTCCTTTGCTCCTGGGTATTATGCCAATAATCTAAGTATATATATATATATTTATGATGAGAAAAGGTGCATCTAGCAAAATGGTTAATTTCATGCCCCCCTGGGTCAGGGGTATCGTGGGGGGGGGGTACATAGTCTGAAAATAAATGAATGCTTTGAAATTTACTCATTAGTATTAATCAACCATATTTGATGTAATAACATTTATGATGATAAAATTTTGAAATATGTGGCCCCAGGGTCTGTGGTTTCTGTTGGATGGGGTGCACAATTGCATGGTTTAGAATGGAAGTGCATTTTTCTCTTAGTTACTCTGATCTACTTATGGGTGTTAAGTGACTATCTAGTAAGCATTGCTAAGTGTATAATTATGATAAGCAGTAGTGCCTCTTTGCAAAATTGTGAATTTCATGGCCTCTGGTTTAAAACACATACCAAATTCAGTTGTTGGAAAGTTGTTACATGAAACTCAGGTGACCTATAAGGCCCGTGGGCCTCTTGTAAAAAGTGTTGGTGCCAGGAAACAAGTAATTATAAAATTAACATTGTGTAATTAAAGTGAACTTTTTATTGTCAAATATTTATTCATTGATTGAAGCATTAAAATATTTCTGCATTTAATCGTTAGAGAGTAGTGAGGTAGGTTTATTTAAAACTTTTTAAAATAATTATAACTATACCATACGTAAATAATTATATTATATTTCTTTTTTATTGGAGCAGGGGGTTGGAGGAAGTAGGGGAATGCAGTCAAGTGCATCTTTTTATAACTGCCCCCTTCCCAACTTTGTTGAATTTTTTGTGTCTAGGACTTCTTTCGTTTTGTTAGAAGCTTTATTTCATTGCTATTTAAAAATTTACCTAGAAGTCGTCATTTGATAATTGTATACTGTATCAACCCCACATGTAATGATAATATTTTTATAAAATATATAACTAATACTTCTTCGTATATTCTCAGTGAGTGAGTGGGAAAGTGAAAACGAGAAAGAAAGAGTTAATTTTAATAATGATATTAAAAATAATAATAATAATCACGGGACAGCTTCCTGTTGTTGTCTTTTGTTGTTTTTTCATTTTTCCACTTTTTTGTCAAGGGCAGCGACCAGTTGTGGATGTCTTTTTGACAGATGATCCAGTAATGCAGCGATTCCTTTAGACAACGGCAACAATAGTTTTGATGCAGTTGGTACTTCTACTGACAACATTATCACTTTAATCTCTAAATTTTACACTTTAATATGTGATTTTTTTAATTTGTAAAAGTTACAGTTTAAACTGTAAAATTTACATTTTTATCTGAAAATGATTTTTTTTAGTGTATTAATTGGTGATTTTCACAGATTTTAACGATAACCAAAGGGCAAATGAACGAAAATGTTTACCAGATAATACTAGTAGGCGTAATATAATAGAGAATTGACTGTCATCAGATTCATGATATATTTTCTCAAGCTTTGCTGTCAATGAAAAACGTATTTAGAGTAATATGGATATCGCTCTTGCTTACACAATTGCAGGATCTATTTTAAAATCTTCAAATCAGAGTCAAGAAATAAGCAATTCATTTTGTATAGCACGTGATTCTTTTTTTTTGTTAATGTATCCACTTCCAGCAAATAAAAATGGTCAAAATTGGTGTGAAATTAACATACTACATACAATTGTTTAATGTGAAGGTTTTTTCTCTTCTTTTATTTTATTTTTATCTGGTGAAGAACTGTTTCATGAGAATGTTCAATATAAATTACATGATACATACACACGTTACATAAACATTTACATAATAACACTTTCTCCTAGCAAAGAAGTGTATCATTTATTTCACCTACTTTTAAATTACTGGCATTCATTGCTGATACAACGAGAATCTAGGACTACGCTCTGTCCATTAGATATATAAAACCCACATACGTGGACTAGAATATATAAGGATGCTTTAAGGTCCTTTTATGGAACTGTTGGGACTTCTCTGGGACTGCTCTTAGACCTCTTTACCAATGTGAGAAAGTAGTCCCTGGGACTGCTCTGGGACTTCTTTCTGTCAGGATTGATCTGGTAAGTACTCCACCAGACAATATCCCGCCTCTGATAAAAATCGTGAAATTTCATTGGTCGAGAAGAATACTGCATAAAACGGCGTTATGCTGTTTACCCACCTCATATTTCAAATGTACCCCCTTCACGTGACCTACCCACCACACATCAAATAAATATGCCTTCCTCCACGTGCCATACAACACAGATCATAGCCAATACGTTGTTTTCATTTGAAACGTATGAACAATTTCTAACACGAGGTAAATTATTGACAAGCAAGTTGATGAAACAAGAATTTCAGCAGTCTCGTTTAAAATCATCACTTCGTAAGTTCTGTGGTCGATACAATGACCTTGTCAGCAAATACATTTATGACTGAGTCAAATGCTGTCTGAAGTTTTTCATACCTATTGATAGTCCATTATATACATGTATACACTGAATTGACGACGGATTTTTTCTGTTATTTCCTGATCATGCCAAGTGCACACGGCGGGTGTAACCGGTCGACAGGGGATGTTCACTCCTTCATGGCAACTGATCCCACCTCTGATGTTTTGGGGGTCCGTGTTTGCTCTGCTCTTATTTTGTATTGTTATTTGAACTTTGAGATTGAATACTGTTCGTTATCTCCATATCCTTCTTGAACATGCCGAATAGCTGACGTCATATAAACATTAAACGACGTCACAATGTTAAACAATTGTTGCGGAACGGTTTGCTAACTCAGAAAGGTGTGAACTTTATTAAGAAATCTTCAACAGGATAAATTTGTTATGTAGACACTTGGAGTATACATCGAGGGTCCTTGAGTCTAAATCTAGGGTCCTTGAAAAAATACATATTAGGACTCAGCTTCGCAGCACAGTTGAGGTTACAAATGGAAATATCGGCGATATTTAAAGATAAAAATTACATACTTTATTAGGATGGGAGATTCTTTTTAGGACTTCACTAACATAAAATAAAATGTAATGTGGTTTAAATCTACATGTTGGGGACATTTAGATTTTTTTTTATTTAGACTTGTCACGTGATGTCGATGTCAAAATGATTCAAGCAATTACACTTGCAGTTTAGAGGTCATCTATAAATTCCAATATTGCAAGGGCATAACCAAGTTAAAAATCCTAGTTTAATTTATAATCCTTTTCAACAATATATGTAGTTTGTGAAAAGTGCTGCGAACCTTTATACATTCCCTTATTTAATTGCTAAAATTTAATTTGTTGGACGGCAGGTTGAATATTTTGCTGGTCAACTAAATTAAATATAGCTATAATTAATTTATTTGTACTATTTCATGAGGTTCGCAGCACTTTTCAAATATCTTAATGCTTCTTGAGTTTATGTATAAAAACTTGACAAGATACATGGAGGGAATGGCCTTACAATAAATCGATTTATTAGGGCCCTTCCATTACTTTTTCAATGAATCTGCATGCAAACACACGACAGTATCAGTTGTCTGCGGACAGTTTATCAATAAAATACTAAAACAGACATTGCATCCGAGTTAACGGCCTTTTCTTTAATTGCAAATAATTTTTTATTTGAGAACAAAAGACATTTTTTATTGTACAAAATGTGACTCGATCAGCCTCTCACTGTGTACAAACTGCGTCATTTTTGCGATATGACGTCACATTGACAAGTGCATTACGATCGATGCATCGTTTATAAAAAAAAATTACATATGCGACCATTTCCCACCAAAATTTTATCCAAATAAAGAATGGAACAAAAAGTAACTGTAAGTCTATTTTGAAAAAGACACTTTGAAATTCTGGCTTAAAAAAGAGTTTCCAATCGCTTCTCACAATCAATTATTTGACATTTCTGCACTCACAAAATGTGATTTTTTTCTGGTATTGAGAATTTAATAAGCATGAAAATTACTTTAAAGTCTTTAACTTTTGCTGAATTTAAGCAGATAGGTCAAAGTTATCTTAAATATTCAGAAAGGAGCATCAAAATTGGGGAAACATGATGTAAAATTTTAGATATTATTGAAAAAAAATTGTTAAAATTAGCTCATTTTTTTCCTTGACTTTAAGAATATATTTACTATATTTGTCATAATTTGTTCAAGGAATTCATAAAATATAATCAATAAATATTTCAGATCCAGCATAACACATTTCTCTGCAATAAACAGCTTTATATCGAACCAACATGTGAAAATGGGAATCTAAAATTAACAGTACTTTTTATTATTGTTTAAAAATGGAAAAAATGATCATTTTCTTCTAAAAAAAACTTTCGGCCACAAAATATAGTTCCTGGCTTACTCTTATTTCAATGGAATTAAATTGCTGTTTTGTTCATTGAATATATTTCAATTTGTATTGTAGAATTCAGATTTAATGTTAGAACTTAAAAATGGTGCAACATTTTGAAAATAAGGGACCAGACCAAAATCTGCTCAAAAGCGCATGATCGCACCACCCTAAATTGACGAATAGAACGATAGGCATTTTACGTTAAAAACTGATTTTTTTGTAACTTGCAAATTGCTTTAAAATGCTGCAATTTTATTGATAATAATATGTTTTATGATTGTGTATGTAATATTCCAAACAAAAAAAATGTAGAGAGTTATAGAATCTAAAAATTTCATGTGTTTCATTTGTATCATAAATAAATGACATATTTACAATAATGCCATGTTTGATGAGAGATAGTTATTGTACGAATTGAATCATTTTTGTTTTGTGAGTAGGTAAAAGATTAATAATTGCGATACTGTTTAAAAACTGTATTGGCGATTTTGAATGCCCAACCTATGTTACTTGGCTGAACAAATGTTAGTATTTAATAATTTTATCAAATGTTTTTTTTTTTATGATTGTGTAATGCTTGTCATTTCGTTTAATTATTTTTTGCATAATTTGTCTTGTCATGAATTAGATCAAAATAAATGACATTTTTCATTTCAAACTCTTTTCATTTTTTTACAATATCAAACGCAGCAAAACTATTGTCAATGTATTTCCATAAAAAAAGTTTTGCATGATTCTTGATTTTAAACACGTCAATGTCTTATTAATATGAACATCGCCGAACTAAACGTAAAATAAAATTGATTTTGATATTAAAAACAATATGTACTTTGCTATTCCATGACCTTGATACGCATATTTGGACATGTATATTTGATTACTGACAAGAATGATAAAAATCAGTAAGGATGTAACAAAATTGTACACTACGTCTTTTTCTTTAGTATATCATCGGCTTGTTTTCGTAGTTATCCTTTATTTACGATTTTCTTCTGATCAACATCTCCGAAAGAAACAGTTCGTTGCCACTAGAAATACTTCCATGCCATATAGGATCTCTGTGGTTTTGGAAAAAAGGAGCATTTAGATTCACTACAGTACAATCATGGTACCACCATCCAGATTTGCACTGAACAGCACACCCGTAATGGTTGTCATGGTTGAATGTGTAAAAGGGATAGCCGACGATCAAATGCGATCTAAATGCATCATCTAAGAAAAAAAGAAAAAAAACATCCAGAAATGTAACCTTTCAATTTTCAATTGAAGATGAACTTTAATTTAAAACTTGATAATTTATAATAAAAATACATAAAACAATCAGAATAAGAGGACATACAGTTATTCTTCATTCAGAGTTTATATATTTTTAACTTTACCTTCTTTTTAAAGAATGAAAAAATCAAATCAAATGATAAAACAAACAAAGAAAAAGTAATATACCAATGGTTCCTGTTTTTTCCCCTAAGGAGAGTCTGTAACCGTCATTTTCATCGGAGATGTAGAAATCAGAATATTGAACTTCAAATGAAACATTTTGTGTATTTCTCAATCTGATATACAATGAGTTGTTGTATTTTGAGGTCAGTCTATGAATGGCGTCATTTCCTAAATTATATAAAATGATCTCAATAAACTTTTTGTCGGTATTTTTAACACAATGGGTTTCCTCATAAAGTAATTTTGCTCTTTTGGCAAAAAGATATTCTCATGACATAGGACCATATTTGTATTGATGCACGAAAACATGTGGTGTTTGATAATCAAATGGTCACATATCATAAAAATGAATTTGAGAAAAAAAGAATAATCTATTGTGTACTTCTTTCAATGATTAAATACGTAAGATGATATATTAGGTTGGATATTATACAATGAATAAAGACTCTTTATAAATATGTCCAAATATCAGGTCTCTATCAGAAACAAATGAAAAGTCATTTGGTATTTTAAGAAGCCTGTCCAATCGTGTGTAGCTGGCATAAATATATGCAAAGATATAAGCCCTTGAATGTCCAATATTAACGATTCTCCAATTGTTTTCCTTTCAAACATCATTTAATGACGTTACAGCGCTATATGTTTATATTTTCTAAATAACATTTGATAGATAATTTAAAACATACTTTATGGATATTTTGTTATTCTTTAAATAGTAAATTATCCATAAAATATGCATTTACAGCGACGGTGAACGGAAAGGCTTGTTATGGCCATTTTTTATAACTTTCATCTTTGGCAGTTAAACACATAAAATGAATTTAATTTTGTATGATATTGTACCATTTTCTCGCGTTTTGAAACAAGCATCTTGCTATGAACACCCAAGATTTTTAAAATACATGTAATTTAGATCAAACTTAACATAAATAATAATAAAAGAATTGATATAGAATTTACGTTTTTAGAATAATGAAGGATATGGAGATAACGAACAGTTTTGAATATCAAAGTCCAAAAAACAATACAAAATAGGAGCAGAGCAAACAAGGACAGAGGTGCGATTAGGTGCCATGGATGAGTGCGCATCCCCTGCCGACCGGTCACACCCGCGGTGTTCTCCTTTTGATGTTCGGGAAATAACGGGAAAATCCGTCGTCAATTCAGTGTATCAATAATGGACTAACAATAACAACATGTAGTATAAAATGTCAGCATTGAACTCAATGATTAATTGTATTTGTTAACAAGGGCACTGTAGCGACCATAGAACTTACGAAATGATGACTTTAAACGAGATTGCAGGCATTCTTGTTTCATCAATTTGCTTATCAATAATTTACCTCGCTTTAGAAATCGTTTATACGTAGAGCAAAGAGCATGCTTTAGCGTATCGAATCAATTGAGATATGTATACCCCGTATGCAGGCTATAAAGGAATATGGCTGCATAGGTAAAACGGAAGTTGACGATAAAAAAGTTATAAAGACATCACGTTTATCATAGAGCTTGCTTGTTAGATTACCATTAACGTTTTTTTCAAGTAAAATATCCAAGTATGAAACAGATGTGTCAGACTCTGTAATATATTTTATTTTAAGCTCACCAGAATATATCGTATCGACATAGGAACGGAAATTACCATTGTTAATTGACAATATGTCGTCGACATATCTAAATGTCGAGTTGAAGGCCACAGCAAGTGTTTTTGTCGTTTCACGCATAAGATTTTTACATAAATGCTGCTTCATATGAATACAAAAATAAGTCTGCTAATAACGGAGCGTAACTGATACCCATAGGTATTCCATTAATTTGTCGGAAGACCTGGTCTCCAAAAACCACATAGATATTGTCAATCAGAATCTAAAGTTTTTTTAGGTCAACTTCAGAGTACTTGTGTATGCAATCAGAATGTGTTTTAACAAATCAATATTGCGAATGACCAATGACGAGGGAAATTTATTTACGAGTTCAATTTTTATTGAAAAACAGCTGGCAATGATATAAAAAAAAGCCTTGTTACAATAAGCTTACCCAGCCAATAATTTCCTCCAACATTACCAAAACCTCGTTTGTATTCATTCCAAGTGGTGTTGAAATTTACCCCTGTGTATCCCCGATTCCTGTGCTGAATGACCTAAAACATTTTTTTCCCATTTTTTAAAGAAATATTGACTCAAAATTTATTTTAACAAAAAACGTAATAATAATAATAATATCTATCAAAATAATGCAGACTTCAACATTTTTTTAAATTTGTTTAGCAGTATAACTACTCTACTAAAGGTTTAAACGTTTAAAAAAAAATACCGTCCAGCCCCCTCCATATGCTTCCATGTCACACAAAACTTGAATTGGAACAGATTTTTGAGTCTTGGTAGCAGGGCATATATAATAAAGGCCTGTATTATTTTGTCCACTATTGTAGATGTCGAAACAATCAAAAGGAAAGGTGCAATCTATTTTTTTTAAATATATACATTGTATTATTTTTATACACATGTACATGTATATAGATGATTCAAAAGTGTAAACTTTATGAATTTTTTGACACATTAATTTCAATTTTTTTAGTACAATAAATATAACAAATATATTTATTGAATATCACTTCCATTTTCAAATCAAAAAATAAATTTCATGTTATTAAATATGTAATAAATATATCACATGTATCAATTATATATAAATAAATACCAGAACAGTTATGCGTGTTGCAGGATGTAGAGTCTGAAGATTGTCCATTGCAGAGATGACCTCCAAATCTCGGTGTAGGATTATCACAAATGCGTGACCGTGATCTAGTCCCACCCCCGCATATCACTGAACAGCCTCCCCAAGGGTTCCACACACTCCATCCTCCATTAACTATAGAGAACAAATACTATATGATTGACCAATAGTACAATAAAAAAATGAAAAGATGAATACAGTAAAACTCATTTAATGCAAACAACGATGTAGCGAATTCATGGATATAGCAAAGTTTTCTGGGTCCCCGAAAAAATTCTTAACACATCTTTGTAAAATTTTACGGTTATAACGAACTCTGGTATAAAGAATTTCAAATTTATGGATAAAGCGAACTGATTTTAAGTCTCGTTGAGGTTAAATATAATGCAATTTACATCTTTTATAAAGAGCTTTCAAAATCTCAAAATTAACAAATTAAACCGACTTTATTTTCTTTTTGCATTTGATTATAAAATTCAATTCATAATAAAATCTTAGTAATCGAAGGTATGTTTTGAAATATTTGCTTCCCTAACATATTTAGTAGTAATACTTGAAAGAAAACATGCATATTGCAAATTAGCTATATATGGTTATAGGAATTCGTTATACGTATATAACGAATTACTGATATAATGAATAAAATTCACAAGTTCCCAGAACTTCGCTAATACCGAGTTTTACTGTATTGTGGAAGAAAAGAAAGAATTGAATCTTTTTACAGAGGAAATGTATTCTAAATATTATTATCCCCTTTTTAAATGATTAAAGGAAATACAGATAAGATCAGAAAAACAGAGAAGTTATATATCATAGAACAGGACTTTGTATTTTCTTTCCATTTAAAATACCTGCTACTTCGATGCAGACATATTTGTCTAATTTTGTGCGAACACATTTGGATAAGTGATTGCAGGAACCTTTTCCACATTTCTTATCCCTGTAATCAACCTGAAACAACAATATATTCAAGCAGTGTTCGACAACATTAAAATCTTGAGAAAAAAAGAATAATAATAATAAAATATTTAATTTCTCATAAATCTTCACAGAGCCTGGTTACATACTAGCAGAATTATGTTTTTGCTTACTGCTGGTATTGACCCATAAGGTCAAGTAAAAAAAAAACAATTGAATGTTACATTATAACATACAAATGGAATAACTTTGATCCAACAATTGTCTCGTAGAATGTAAATCTGTAAAGAAATATGCACGCTAACTATCGATTCCCCCTACATTTTGCCACCATTTAATTTGATATAAGTGGCAATTTGGTCGTAAAATATTTGTGTAATGCAAAGAAGAATTCAATGGTAATTGATGAATTGTCTTCATACCAGTGATAAATAGGATATTATCCATAACTCAAGCTTGTGAAAAATGGGGGTTGGGGGGTTGGGGGTTAGACGATATTTTGCATTGAAATTTTGAAATAGTCTTGGATAAAATTAAATGTTCCTTACATCTTTTCTTATGTTTTAGGCAAATAAATAAACCATAAATATGTTAATAAAATAAAATGTTTCATTTGTAAATCGCTTTGAAATTGGTGGAAAATAAGCATTTTGGACGGGTTTTTTTTTTCAATAAACATATGCCTCCCCCCCCCCCCCCCCCTCCCCCGTGACAAAAAAAGGTTTGGTATGAATTTGTAAAATAACAGTCCATATAATCTGTAAAAAGGAATATGTGTGTCACGGGGGAAAGATGTTTTAAAAATATTTTCCGTTGATTTGTATTGTGAAAAACAAGTTTTACCCAAACTTTAGAGTTATCCCTCTTTGTTTTCCCAAATATGTAAATATTTATGAAAATCTATATAATTATCTATAAAAAAAATAAAAAAAATTCACCGAATATGTTAACTTTTAAAAACCGACTTGGAGGTAGGCGGGAGAAAAATACTATTTATCGCAGTTCTTTAATGTGAAAGAAATATATTTGTAATCTTTCCGTGCACAGATCAAATGCTTGGGGAAAACTACATGTATGCACCACTGATGTACTAAGAATGCCTGCCAGGTTTTAAAACAGAGGAATAAGCACATATGCTTACTCCTCCATGGCACCTGATCCCACCTCCGATGTTTTTGATGTTCGTGTTTGTTCTGCTTCTATTTTGTATTATTTTATGAACTATGATATTGAGTAGTTTTCATTATCTCCATTTCCTTCATTGAAGAAATCTGTGATAATTCTAAAATTATCAAATCCTTAATGATGCAAAAAAAAATCTAGTTCCTACTGCAATATTAAACTATATTAATACTAAAATATTAGGATATATATGATCTTCATGATTTGTGGTTGATTATGATTTATATCCAACGTGTTGTGTGTCAAGGTTCAGGGATTAAACAAAGAATGAAAGATTCTTTTTATTCCATGTTAAAAACTTCACATGTTTAACACTGTCTTATGTATGTTTGTAAAGAAGGTCATTCAATTGAGGGTACATATCTTATTGCAAAATGTACTCATTTTAGAATTGTCTGGATGTAGATAAAACATTTAATTGACTTCATTTGTAGAACCCTGTGTTAAAAACATGCAATTAAAATGGTTTATTTGACATTATAACACTCTTACTAATCATATACATGTTAAAGACAATTCGCCAATTGTTTCCTTTAAGGATATATGATACAAACAATTTTTTTCTTTGAAAAAGATTTAATAACATGTCACAAGTTTAGAAATGTGGATGGTTCTTAGAATTTTTTCTCTTAAGAACTGGAATATGAAAAAGATTTTGAAATTATTATTAATATTTCAATGAAAAACAAATGTAAACAAATCACATTCAGTAAAGGTTTACAGGTGAAAACAAATTTCAGAGTACGTTAATACGGTGCTAAAAGTGTAATATAAACTTAAAAAAAATATACCAAGCCGGTGAATTTGATCAGGAAAAGCTTAATGTGATATTGCTGATTTTTTGTCATTTTGATCTTCCTTTTAAAATTCACCTGGCTTGGTATATTTTTCCAAAGTTTATATTACATTTTTAGCACCGTATTAACATATTCTGAAATTTCCAGTCTTTTTCATAATCCAGTTCTTAGGAGAAAAAATTCTAAGATCCATCCACATTTCTAAACTTGTGACATACTATTAAATCTTTTTCAAAGAAAAAAATTGTATCATCTGTCCTTAAGATATCATTTGTCTTCGAAACTTAAGGTTTCTCATACAGCTTTTTCGTATAAAACAATTTTTTTTCATGCTAGATATTTTGAATATATCTGAATTAAAATGTCAAAACTAAAATAGTTTTTAATTCAAAATTCTGTTTCATTGAGTGACGAATGCTAGGTCAGAACAATATACTCGTATAATTGTCAAAATCCTATATCCCTAAAAGTAACATTAACCTAGCATCATATCTTTCTAGTAATATAAATAATTTTCTCCAGACTTTGTAAAATCCTATCTTGTTTTTCCTCCCAAAAAAGAAATGTGATACCTTATTGAGATGGATAACAAAAATGATTAAAGCAATATGAGCTGTATCTTTGAGAATTTTATTTTGGTGGTAAAATGTGCTATTATGATTTATTTGTATGTAATTTAAACACTTATGACCAATAAGCCCAAAATAAAGTTTTAAAATGTTCAGAAGAAATATTTCTGTACAACCGAATATACAGTTTATATGAGAAATCATTATTGTACAGGACGACAAAAATTCAATTTTGCTTCAATCAAAGCTAATAAAAAATTTTCCTTCGCAAATATGAACATCAGAAGTTTATAAATGATTTATTTTTCTGTCATGAAATAAGTTAATTAAATAATTGCAATATTTTTTTTTCCGATGTCAAACATCTAGCTCATATTGCTTTAAAAAGAGAGAGACAATACCCCATAAAGCTGGATATAAATTTTTCAAATGTTTATTCTTTGAAACCATGATCGGAAAGTCAGTTTGATTGATTGATTGTATAGTGTGTAACGTTCCTCTTCAGAATATTTCACTGATATGGAGACGTCACCATTGCCGGTGAAGGCTGCAAATGTAGGCCTATGCTCGGCACTTACAGCCTTTGAGCAGGGAGGGATCTTTATCGTGCCACACCTTCTGTGACAAGAGGCCTCGGTTTATACGGTCTCATCCGAAGGACCGCCCCATTTATTCGCCTTTTACGACAAGCAAGGGGGTACTGAGGATCTATTCTAACCCGTATCCCCACGTCAGTTTGAAATTGCACGCAAAGGATGACAGCACTTGGCGCTGTGTTCACAAAGTTATCTAGTAAGGAAAGATATGATATGGTGAATTACATGTATAATCATTATATGTCATTATTATATCCTTTAGTTACAACAGAGAGAGCGAGTGTAAGAAGAAGCAGTTTTCCATTACTGACACAACATTACAAAAACAAATATACAACTGATGCTAAAATGTGAACAATAGACAAACATTATAATTCAGTAAAAAAAAGTAGGAGTCCTTATTATCGTACGGAAATTTAAGAAATTGGGAAGACCCCCGCCTTAAAAAATAGATTTGTACTTTGTTATTTACATACTTTTTTTAATTTAATTACAAAATGGTGTAGATTAGATGTTGATCATTCCTCAAATTAAAGGAAAAATATCTTACAATATAACTTACAATATCTGGTATTTCCCTGTAGATAAAGTCACAATCATTGACTAAAGATAAATTCGCATTTTTTTTCTGGCTATTCATTTCACACATTAACATCTTTTGGTTGAAGTTAATTGACAAACACATGGCATAGGCCTCACATTCTCTAAAACACAACTGGAAACCGATTTCCTTAAGCACTGCAAAAGGAGAAATTGGTAATTTTTTCCCTATCTCTTTTTCATTGTTGGGTCTAGTACATATTTCAATTGCCAAAATGCATTGGAATAAAAGAAATGTCGCGAAAAATCTCTCCAATTTAGATTCAACGGTCATGATTTAATCGTGTTGATCTGTTTCGATGCAAAACTTGTAATGTATTACATTCTACCTGACAATTTGTTTTGTACACTTTTTGATTGTTGATTGAATTTCACTGATTAATATAAAAAATATTCACCTCCTGTCTTGATTTTTAAATCTCAAGTTTAAACCTTTTTCCATGAATGCATAAAAACACCAATGAAATATGAAAAACGAACATTTGTAAATATTAAATTTTCATCGAACAATCATTAAAAAATGGAACAGATCAAAATTTGACCTCTGAAAACACATTAGTAAATTAATATTTAAAATTGAAATATGCATTCCTGACAACGGTTTAAGCAAACATCAATAGGATAAAGCTGAAAATTGAGACATTTTAATTTTTAATGAGTAAAATTATATTTTCTTATGTAAATAAGTGTATAAAGTAAATAATTAAAGTCACTGTGTTATCTGGCATAGAATTTAACTTTAACTAAAATCATATGTGACAAATAGTAAGCACATACATGTATATTGTTCATGGTGCTCCAATGTAAATTTGAGATTCTTTTTATGCTTTTAAAGTAAAACCTACCATTACTTTCAACAAATTAATGCAAATCACTTTCAAAGTTTCTAAGTTAGCTTATTAACTTTTAAATTATTTTATAATTTCTCACGGTATTTTTTTTTTTTTTTTTACAAAATTTTGATTTAACAAACCTCCTTTAAGCTCAATCAAAGATTGATTTCAAACAGTGTTTCAAATTAGCTATGAATTCTATAAATTCCTTTGCAATTTGCTAACCCTAACTGCCTTTTCCAAAAGAAACACAACTTTCATTATAGTTATGAAAATAGTTCATAGTATAAACGGCTCATATAGTGATTCTGTTGCATACATGCTTAGGGAACGACTCATGATAATATTTCTATAGGAAGAATTGTCATTAACATGAATCATTTGTTCAATAAAACGGAAACTTTGACTGGTCATATAAAGATATGAATTTTGCATGTAGTAATCTTGCCAATTGAAAGCAGTTCAGAGATAAAAAAAAATCTCTTTTCAATTCCGCACCTCTAGTTTTTAGCATTTGACTGTAAATTATAATCAATAAACTGAAATCAAGAATTGAATACAGAGGGAAATTAATTATGTGATTTTCAATTATGCATGTAATAATGAACTATAGTTGAAAAAAAAGGAGTTTTATAACTTATGCTTTTTACCATTATTTGTTATGTTCATAAAAGCTGAGGAAAAACGTATTCCAACTGGGTAAATATAAGTCATAAAATACATTCTTAATTATCAACAGTTTGTGTTTGCAAAAATCTCGAATGTGCTTAAATAGGAAACATGTTTGTTTCTTTTAATTCAAAAGACTCAAAGTTCACTTTCACATTTAAATTATAAATGCGTAGATAATTACTTCACAAATGTTAATAATAGAAACGTTTTGCTTGAAGCCCTAATTCTGAAATCTCTCTTTTTAAGACTTTACATTGTATCAACACGAATGCTGTGAACATTTTATGTTAAATGAAACTACCAATAAATATATTCGTAAGTAAATCAATGATATTTTTTGTTTCTTTTTATTCAAATGGGCTTTAAGTAAATTTGATTAGCAGCGTTATACTAAATTGTGTAATTTATTCTGCGTACCGCCTATCCTGTTGAATACACTGGATATATAATTACTATATGTTCCTTATTTTTCGCGAGTACTAATTATCGCAAATGGGCTCTACGATATCAAATCGCGAGAATGATAACTCGCGAATTGACGGTTGCTCAAGAGATTTTACTAAGATTTAAGCACCATAAAATTAAAGGTGAGTAATTTTATTTCGCATGTGGTGCTTCCTGCGAAATTGCGCGATAATTAATTCTACGTAATATTTAGGAATCTTCAATGCATGTTTGATACAACGTCCTTCACCCTGATATGGATTCCAATGTCAAAAACTATATTCTTATCCATCATACTTCTGCCCTGCCACTTTATAATAGGCTACCCTGTCTCCAATGGTAAGTGGAATACTTATCATAGTCAATCTTACTATAAAATCATTCAAATTATTTCAATTATCAATGAACGATTTTTTTTTCAGAATATCATTTCTACTTTATTTCAAGACGACCTTCTTAAAGTCTAAATATTATTTGAATTTTACTATCAATAAAGATCCAACTATTGGAGAGAAAAATATATGTTCACTGTATAAAATGACTTCGATTGAATCTTTAGCAAAGAGGAAACAAGCATAGACTACCGAGAATTGATAACAATGATGTTTCAATAAATTAAACAAAATATGAAAAAGGAACGACAAAAGAGAAAGAATTTTTTTCTATAGCAATCCCTTGTATGTCTGCATTTATTGTTGTCGGATTCTTCATTTATTTTTAATTTTCTAAAATATGTTGGTGGAGAAAGAAAAGCCACGTAGAAACAATTCAATTGGCATAAATAGAATTGATTACTCATTTAAGGTTTTTCACCTTGTTGATTATGATACACAGTTCAAAATAAACACGTTGTAAATATCAGAGATGATTGAATATAGAATTGGTAATCGGTTGACTGCAAGACAATCTGACCAATTAACTGATTAACCGTATCATAATACTCATTTTATTTAAATACATTCCCGGGTATGTTAAGAAAGCATTCAAATCGTTTCTAGGAAAATTAAGACTTTTTAAAGAAAATTAAGTTTAGTAATTTAACAAAGTCACTGATAAAAAGTAAACTATTATTAACTATTGCATAAAGATTAAAGACTCTCTATGGCAAAGACGTGTTCCACCACCACATCATCTCGAGACTTCTATTAAAAGCGAAATGTTCCTTACTTAATTGCTAACAGAACAATTTACAGTACCCTAGAGTTTAAAAACTTCTTTGAGTAAATAATTTATTCGAAAACTATCTGTTTTGCATAAAAAGTTATGCTAGAAAACACCACTGTCTGGTAAATGAAATAATTATTCCACATATTTTCACGAAATCTTACCCGATGATTTGCATTTTTTACTTATAACCAGATATTTTTCATGAAGTCATGCTTATCTCGGTATTCTAGCAGCACTTTCCAATTATTTTAGAGAATCTTTTTGTTTAGAAAATAATTATAATTGATTAAAAAATTACCATATCGGTTTAATACAAATAATGTATGAATTTCAAGTATTATTTCCGATATTTGCTTCTAAAAACCCCTTTTACCTGCCTTTGGAAATGTCATTTTAGCCAAATTCTCTTTACACAACATGATCAATTCCCAAGGTACTTGACGTAAACTTATGACCTCATCGGTCGTCAATATCAATCCAAATGACAGATGCAGCATAACAAAATTAAAACTGAATGCTTCCTTATCACACCTGCGTTACTTTTTCTTTTTCCAAAGTAGCTCTATTTATCATATATGCAAGAAAATTTATAAAGTCTAAATGTTAATCATTTTCTTTGTCTTGATTCTTACTTTGTTAAACCCAAATGCTTGTATATTTTATTTCAGTTTCAATATAGACTGGGAAAAAATTGGGGGAAAACATGAATCATTCATCTCTTAGAAATTAATAATATGTACCAAAGCAGACTTCATATACGTCCATTTTGCGCTGTTTTCATATTTCTAAGCTAAGTAATAATAATAATGATAATAATAATAATAATAATAATAATGATTGGATTTATATAGCGCTTTTCTAGCATAAATGCTACTCAAAGCGCTTTACAATCATTATTACCTCAGCAGACCTTTAACAATTCAGAATCTCTCTCAGTGCAAGCTGCCGTTATCAGCGCTAGAACACTAACATTCTGACAATATCTTTCACTGTCGATAGCCAGGTACCCTTTTAACACTTGGGAGGAGTGAGGAAATTCGTGTAAAGTGCCTTTCCCAAGGACACAACGTCGACTTGCCGCGGCCAGGATTCGAACTCACAACCTTTCGGTTTGGAGTCCGGCACCTTAACCATTAGACTACCGACGCCATGCATATGAAATGCAAGGTTTGTTTTAAATTAGTATTAATTAATTCTATAGATATTAATAACTGCAAAAAACATACTTATTAGCAGGTCTCAACAATGCTTTACATGTAAATATCATTATTAAAATCAACAATGGACATTCAAGGTAATGACATGATCTTTTTAACAATAATAAAACTTCAAACACAAGATGATCAATTACCCAACGATCTCAATCAAAGGAACCATAATTACATCAAAATCAGCTTGGATATGAAAAACCACCGAACAGACCAACGTTTATACAAAGAGTTCTTTTTTCATAAATTATTTTTAACCAAATTTGATTCAAATTTTTACATTGATTTTATTTTTTTTCAACTACCAGACTACCGAGATATCGGTTTATTGGTTTCTAATCGCCATCCCTTATTGATATGTCATCGAAAAAGTAAAGAGAGATGAACAATCTTGATATGCTAGTATTGATTACGCAACACTCAATGATATCTTTTTGATATTTTCACTCGAGTATAATTGATTCAGTTTAAAAAAATTGAACGCAGCTGTTCAGCAACCAACTAAGATACACAAATTATTTTCGCCGCAAAGCAACAGTAAATGTGCGATCTTCTCTAATAAACATTTCCAGTATAGCGAGTTCGGACTCGGACTTTGCTTGCTGATAACAAAGAGGGGTCGTATGAAAGGTTAAAAATTCTGAGACGTATTGTTGTCAAATTGATTGTAATATATAGCGTAAACATTTTTAACACTTTAAATGTCTTACGTTTATTAAATTAGATAGGGGTAATATACATTAATTTTACCTTTGAGTGTTAATAAGATAATCCATTCAACATGAAAAATTGTCTTTTGATAAACATCTCCTGAGTATCCTTGTATCCATGTACGAGTACGAGCTCGAGTTCGCGAACTCTAGAAATGTCTATTAAGAGGGAAAGAGATATCCATACAGACTCTGAAATGACTTAAGATAATAATAATCTATTAAAATAACGACATTCCTATCTCCTATTTCTTGAAAAAAAAACTCAGTACTAAAGAAATTGATACCTAGAGAGGATAAACCAGTAGGTGTTTCGGGCTTAAAATCAACAAAATATGCATGGAAAATACTTTACCCAAAAAAGTATAAATTTTCCCATTCTGTGAATATGAACGGTCGCGTTTTCCTGGCTATTCAAAAATCTCTTGTGGGAGGGACTGTAACCTGCTGTACAGAATGCGGTTTGCACATAAATTTCCCTTTCAGTATAACTATCAATCACAAGTATTGGTTTTTAAATAAATTTTTCATACTTCTTTGAACCACAATATTCGAAAAATTCTTCCATAAGGTATAACAGTTTATACAGAATTCTTCGGAAGACCTTGATATTAGCCATCATTTGTCTCAATGATAAATTGTATTTGCTGACAAGATCATTGTATCGGTCATAGAACTTACGAAATTATAATTTTACATGGTACTGCTGATATTCTTGTCTAACCAACGTTGTTTGCAATCATTAACCTGGTTACTTTTTTCTATTATACTATGAAGTATCTTATTATACTATAAAGTTTCGCATGAATGATTTGGTCAAACTCCAGACTGTTTTTATTTGTAAGAAGGTTAATGCTTAAAGAATTCCTAAAGACAAGTGTTTACATGTCTTTCTACGACATTGTTTATGATAAGGTAAATTGAAATTGGGCAATAATTGTTCAATATTTTGCATGACATGCTTAATAAAAAAATATAAAGGGCTTAGCCATCCCCCATATACCCTATAGCTGGATTTCAGTTATTATGAGATATTTTCTTTTTATTTCTGTGAGAACTCATGAAAATAATGAAGATTGCAAATGAATATTGTCCCGTATCCATATATTTCATTATGTAATAGCACACAGTTTAAATTAAATGTAAATTGTAATCAATTTACTAATATAAATTTCCCATTGTTTCTATAAATAATACATTTATTAGATTTTTGTCACAAAAGTGCACAAGATCAAGGTTGTGACAACTTCCGTTTGTTTAAAAACCGGGAAATTAATTATGGGATTAGCAATTGTTATAATATAATTCGAATATAATGGAGTTTTATAAGTACCTTCGAATATTTCTATTACTGTCTTTTATGCTCATAAAAGCCACGGAAAACTGTATAGAGACAGAGGGGTAAATATAAGTAATGAAATATATTCTTAAAAGTTTGTGTTTCTCCTTGTGTGATATAATATATAAAATACAAGAAAAATTGAAAAAGCCAAATGTCCATTTTTATTGATTTTAATTAAACTGGCTGAGGTAGACTTTTGTATTAATGTTCATAACAGACATGTAACGTTTTGCTCAAAACCTTGATTTCTTGAACTATGTTTTTTAGACCTAATAAAGACAAATGCTGTGAACATTTTATGTTAGATAATACGACCAATAAATGCATTCGTAAGTAAAATTAATATTTTTTACTGGTTTTGTATTCAAATGAGGTTTAGTACATTTGTTTTGCAAATTTATACTAATTGTGTATTTCTTTCTGGTTACAGCCTGTCCTATCGGATACACAGGAGATAGAACTACATGCTCACTACCGTGTCCTCCACCTTCATATGGATTCCAATGTCAAATAATATGTTCCTGTGAAACTCATTTGTGTCACTTTATAAACGGGTGTCCTATTTCTGCTGGTAAGTCAAATATTTATTATATTAAAGTATTTTTTTCATGGTTCTGATGAGGTCCTTTTTTAAATGTCATTTCTTTTACAGATAGACTTAAGAAGTCGTTCTCATTGTCTTAATTTTATTTGAATTTTACTATTAATTAATCTACAGGTTCAACTATTGGCAAGGAAGATATGTTCACCCCACAAGTATCAATGACTTCGGTTGAAATCTTCAGTAAAGATGAATATAAGTATAAACTATCAACAATTCATAACAAAGTTGTTTTAATTAAAGAGACAACATATCTAAACGGAACGGCAAAAGAGAAACGGAATATATCTATTGCTATTGTTTCTCTATCAGCACTTATTGTTTTCGGATTTTTAGTTTATTTTAAATTTTGCCTGCCAAAAACATTTCGAAGGTATTGCAAAAAATGCTGTGGGAGAAAGGAGAGACGTACAGAAACACTTCAATCGGCATAAAAAGTAACTCTTTTTAACTTTTTCTTGCTGTTGTTTTTTAATTTTATTTTGTTTTGTCTTGTCTTTTTTTCATTGAATTTCATGATATTAATTGCAAAGGTAATGACAATAATAATGAAATAAATCTGTTTGAAGAAAAAGATTACATTTGCTATTATTTATGTGTGAAATTAAAATTCTGTTAGTAAATAAATTCAGCCTCTTAAAGGCATGAGTGCCAGTGCCTTGCTCTGGCAAACGTTTAAACACTATATGAAAAAATGGTTAATCTATCGAATCGCGATTGGACTTAAAAGACAAGACTCTCTCCTTTTTATCGTCAATTTTCCCCTATTCATGATGTAATAAAAATGTACAACTATCATTTCTATATAGTGTTTATATATCCCAACTTAAGTAGGCACTGTTTCCTTGCACTTTGAATAAAATGCAATTTGAAAAAGTTCAAAGTGCGTTAAGATTGGAAAAAAATCAACGTACCTAGAATTTTTTGTCAAGCTGTTTTAATTTGAGACAATATCAACGCACTTTGATATTTTTTCGAGGTGCGTCAAAAGTGTACACTTCGAGAAAAATATTCAAATTTGTTTGAAATAACCTTGAAAAATAAATATTAAAACTAGAGGTACTGTGAGCGTTGAGCTCACTAAATGATACCTCCTCGCCTCCATATAGTTATAATGGCAAAGTCCATGTTTTGCTGTGGCCGGGAAACCCAAAATATGTTTCGGATCAAAATGTAAAATAGGAGGTGCACAATGGCAATATGTAGTAAAGATTCTGTGAAAGTTTCATCAAATTTGATTCAGTGGTATGAGAGGAGTTGGGGATAAGAGGTGGGTACCCCAAAGCGTAACAGACGGACGGAAAAACGGACGTACAGAGGGATGGACGGAATTAACGATTACTAAATACCCTCCCGCTTTTCAAGCGGAGGGTATAAAAACCTTCATTTTGTGTGGGAACCTTATATTGAATGAACAAACGAACCCACTTTGTAACAATTCTTGTACCCTTAACGGTCTTATTTTAAACGTCTTTATCCTAGATCCAAAAGTGACTTCATCATTAAAAAAAATATCTAGAGGTTCAGAGAAGTATTTGAAATTAAAAGAACATTGACCAATTCTCGCACCTTTCTTTTAGTGCGTTTATATTTATGCACTTTGAAATGAAATGCTATTCTTTTTCAAAATGCGTTAACTTGATCCAAAACTAAACGTCGTTTGAAATATTTTTTTCAAAGTGAGTGCAATTTTTCAAAGTGTGTTGTAACAAAGCACTATTTAGCATGCTCTAAATACGATCAATTTTAAACAGAAACAAGGATTAAACAAAGATAATGGCGTAACGGTGCTTTGGAATCCTCAATAAAAGTCAGCGTTTCGATGATTATTTGTCATTCATTAGCTTTCTTTCAAGTGCATTTGTATATATTGGAAGGTTTGTTACAACGCACTTTAAAAAATTACGCACTTTGAAAAATTTGGGACTACGAGGGTCGTTCGAAAAGTTCGCGGACACTTTGAATTAGGGAAAATCTGTTGGTACTGTGAAGTATAACCTATGTCTGATTAAATTCCTACATTTTGTTTATTGGTATGTAAAAAATCAGTTCCATATTATAAAATCTTGAATATTTACAACTATTTTTACTATGAGGTCATGAAATTCACGGAGCAATCACGAGACGTAAGGCGACGTAACAACCAGATTTTAACCTGTTAAGCTTTGTAGCAGTTCTATAAATCTTTTTTTTTCTTCAGATATTTCTTATCTTGTAAAATTAAATATCTATATCAAGGCATGTTACTTTTCTTCTATAATGTCTTTTGTAACTGATTAGGATATTATTGAGATCTTTGAAAAAGTCTATGCCGTTAATCGATCAGGAATGGAAACTATGCAAATCCATATAGGCGCAACACAACGTCCATGCGATACGGGTGTATTGAAGTATCGATGGAGTTAATCATTAAAAATGTTAATCCTTCAATTCTTTTGGAGCTACAACCATTTGCAAACTTGTCCTTTGCATGTGTAGGAAATTCCCGGCAGCATCTTGAACATTTTAATCTCTTTTTAGACATTTTCCAGTCTGCATACACAATTTTTACGTAGTACGGTGCTTCATGACGCTCAATGACGTTCCGATTTTTGGCTGTGTATTTACGCGTTGATCATTTATAAACGGCTATAAAACAGTCATATACCCTCCAATTTAGTTCAAAATTTCTCTCAGTGACGTTTCATGAATACCTTAGCAGCAGGTAAAACATCATAAATCTCTTTGCACTACAATTGTGCAATTTTTAATTTTAAAAAAGACCCTTTGTGATGTAAACGTGCCAAAATGTAGCATGCTCCGTGAAGCAAGTTTTATCAAAATAAAAAAGCTGTATATTTTTCAATAATCACCGAAGAGCACTAAATTCTTGTATATTTATTGGAAAAAAGGTAAAGATTTTATCTAGAAGTTTGACCGGTTTCGTTGAAATAGCGAGCTCACAATAGAACTTGTCAACGAACTTTTCTAACACCCCTCGTATATCAACGCACTTTGAAAACATAAAATTTCTTTACAAAGTGCGTAAATATCGACCATATTAACATACTTTGAAAAAATGTGTATGGCTTGGCTAATTTTTAAATGCATGTTAAAATTACTGAGATAATTATCAAATCAAATAACTCCTTAAATTTCTTTGTATCTAAATAGTCAGTAGAGTGCGGAAAGCTCATTACTGGTATATAATTACTTCTCGATGTGAGAAAAAATTGTCCAAAATGGACGTAAATCTACATTCTTACAATCAATAAATCATAAATAATTTTATAAGCAATTGCGAAACCAAAATCTTTGAACATTCTAATATATGACACAATGTATCAAATGAATTTATCATATAATTAAATCATATAAGTTGAAACATATAAGTCTTGAGATCATACATAATATACTTTAAATCAGCAATATAAATCCAAAGTTTAAGAAAAAACTTCATTTATTTTGAAAAGACTTTACAAAGTTAATACAAGGAAACTTAAGAACGTACTTTCGCTCATTTTGGAATTTAATATTGGTCATGCAAAGTAAACGTCCTGTTACAGATATTCCTATCACTTGAATTGACGGAAATGCATTCAAAACACAATACCGTTTAATATTTCCTAGTCTCCTATGACTTCCCCAAGTGCTAAATATTTACTTCAAAGCTAAGCAATTAATGGAGTGCTTTAAATATCTAATTATCAATGTTTTCATCGAAATTATTTAATGTTGATTTTATCAGTTGCATAATATATTATAAATTATATAAGCACATAAGCATATCACACCATGGATCAGGTGTCCTGAATTTGACTAAAAGTCAGGAGGTAAGGAGGCCTTAACATGCATATACATGTAAATCTCTGCGTCTGTCTTTGTCATTGACGTCAGTGGGCGGGGACTTTTGAAATTGACATGGGATGTTTTATAAAATTGAAATCTATTAGAAACATTTTAAATCTTTAAATCACAGTGAAATGTAAATATAAGGAATCACAGTGTAGTTTATCGTTGATGCCATAACATACCCAACAAACTAGAAAGTTATTTCTTAAATGTATCGTACAAATTCAAAAAGATCTTCTATAGATTATTGGGAAAAAATACAAGGAGCAACTTCGCTCACAAATATCTACGAAGGGTCGAATCTTGCAATTTGGAATTCTCTGTAACATTGCTCTGCATGCTTAATAGTGATATGGATGCTGAAATGTAAAAAATATAAATAGAAGTTGTGAATGTGCGGCAGAGTTGGACAAAGATTTATTATTCGATCCAAGCTAAATTTTGAAATATAAATTAAAAAGGGTGAAAGTGTTAGTAATTCTGCGATTCTTTTTTTGTCTATTTAGATACATTTTTAAAATGCATTTATCTAAACAAATTGATAGTTTTAGGCCCACTGATAAGACTTTATTCTCTTACGACTAAAATGTATTCCGAAAAACCAGACATGACAGATATCTATAGTTATATTCTTAATAAAGGGAGTATATGCAGACTTCCAATATTTGTTATTTTCATTAGCTATAACACCATAAGTCAAATATCACTTCACCTAAATTTACATAATTATAGGAGAAAAGATGTATATTATGATGAATCTTTGAGTACAGTTCACCTAGCACAGATCTGCAAGGTACAACTAAACGTTTTGATTTATGTGTGAACTCGTTATATCAATGAATTATATGAATAATGACTGAAGAAGAGTAATCACTAATTTGGATGACAAAGATAATGTTATTGGGACTATGGCTCGAAAGTTATCAATTCTAATAGGCCAATTTGAAAAAGGATAAAAATTGCAGCCATAAAATGCAACACAACGAATATTCTTATTTCCTTGCCCTCGTATCCAATTTCAAGAAGTATTTGCCATACGCTGATGATCGACGGTTTCTGAGTGTATTCACTATGATTTTCTCCTTTCGCATCAGTCTGAATAGAGGCTCAGAACAAAACCTATCACACCAGTTTTATCAGATCTTGTTACTGTTCAGAACAATATTTGATGAGCAGGCTCCACATTGTCGCCATGCTATAAACAGGATATTGGGCATCTTTCACAATAATTTGTGCCTATATTCACTCCTACTTTAAAACTTGTTCTAATTTAGCATCCCTGTGATACCTTAGTAAAAAAGAAAATAAAGCCTACTAAATGAATTGAGATGGGCTTAATAGTGCAATGAAAGGACCGAGTTTTCATATTTAAAAATAATTACTATACGATTTATAAAATATAATTTTAAAAAAGAGAATAAATGATTGTTGTTTTTCTTTAATCAATGAATATATCTGTTTTGTTAATAAAAAATAAATATTATAGTTATACCTTTCTACGATTGTATACGTGTTCGATGTTAATACTTCTGATTGATAAATCGACAAATAAAAATCAGGGAAACTCTCTATTGTAAGAAAATCTGCAAGTTAGTATGTGTAAATATATATTTGAATTAATAAAAATACAGACAGAAAAATAATAAAACAGTATTTTTCTTCTTTAAGATTCCATACTGATAATTATAAGTAGTAAAGGCTATTTACTTTTACCTAGGTATAGAATAAGATAAATATATCTGTTGTTGACCTTGATGGAAGTTTTGCATTCTGATATAAACTTTTTCATATGTCCTCATAAGTTTGCCACAAACTGAACTCTACTATGACCTTAATATGGTGACATATTATAAAATGTGGCATGTTGAATTTTATTGAAAAGACGGATTGTTTTGAGCTGCATTTTCTTCAGTTCAACGTGGGGTTTTAAAAAAATCTATGATTTGTAATATACAAAATCACAGACCCGGGCCTATATCTTGGTGTTGGGGAATCAAAAAATTGTCTTTCCTTGAACTTTTCAACAATACTATCTAAAAGTTTCAAAAGAACAGAGTGAAATTTGATACAAATATGACCTAGACTTAACTGTTGATTTACATAGGTAGTAATGAATCAAAAGAGACATCGTGTTATAAAGGTTTATTGTGAATCTTATGCCCATGACTATGATTACGTCTTTGTGAATGGTTAAAAAGTCCCTTCAAATTTACATTGTTACACTCTGGGGTGGAACGATTTCCAACCATATCGACATTGTCAATACACAGGGAAAGGTTTTCCCTATTTTTTTAATCTAAAATTCTTCTCGGTGTCTACAGAAAGCTGTTCTCAGTTCGTGTGGTTAAAAATATTTTAGAGGCAAGTCAAGGACTATTGATCAAATGTGGATTAAGGTGTTATGCTTGTCACATACTAGCTTGTCCTTCCCTGTCATCACATATGTCCCATCACTAATTTTCCTGTGATTATGTTTCTTTATTCAAGTATTTTGATAATTTCTCAATATAGCCCTTCCACATCTCCATCATCTTATTCAATGTTATTGCCGAATCGAAAATACACATGACTGCATTTTTGATTTCTACTTGTGCTGTGCTAAATACTTGTTTACTTGTGCTCTAGTCAAATACAACTAGTACTGTCATCTTTTAGGGATATGGCAATGAATGAATTAATATCCATGTTTACACAGAGCGATGAAAATAAATTTATTGCATATCAAGAAAAGTATAGTTTACTCTGATTAAATTGTGTTGAGAAAAAGGCTCCAGACCAGTTAAGTCTTTATATATTGTTACAAAACTATCATACTTTGAAAGTTACACACTGTATATTTTCATCAGTAAACCAATAATCCACTACAATGTTTTTATTATGAATTTTTCTTGCATGATCTGTGTCTTATAATTTTTTAAGATTGGATTTATAACATCGACCAAGAAAATAATCCAGCAATAGGTTTAGACGTTAAAATGAAAGAAAAAAGCAAAAAAAAAAAACATGTTTTGACATCAGAAATGTCAAAGCAATCTTAATATCGATTAGCAAAGCTGTACAGAACTATGGTTAGATAAGTGAAGCCATATATTATTCTGTTTTACAAATTTCATTTAAAAGACGTGCATATATTGTGCTTCAAAATATAATATATGTTTTTATTGGATGCAATTACAGTGTCCTTTCTCTAATTGGCAAACTAAACGTTAACATTAAGTTGAACACATAAAAGACATTTAAATATTTCCTTCTTAACATGATGTGTCTTATATATGCACTCTTATTAAATGCACGGAGAGATAAGTCCTTGATAGTAGTTTACTTCCTTATTGTTAAAACTATTAACTGTTTGGTCATGGGGTACCTGATTGTGTTGTTCCTTGTGAAAATATTATCAACACACGGATATGGTAAGTGTTTTATATCATATGTAAATTAGATCTGAGAGAAAGCGTAACCAGTATTTAGTTCTCAAAAATAATATCAAATGCTTGTACACACGTATTTTGAACTGAATGAATGATACATTTACAAAAAGAGGCCCAGGGGCCACGTTACTCACTTAAGCACGGTGGCTTGGGAAAAGCATAAATCAGTTTAGTATTGGAAACGTTAAAAGATTAAGTAATCCCGACCTTCCCCTAAAAAGGTAAAGGGGAATGATTTGAACATAATTAAATTCAAAGTTACCAAGGATATATTCTTACATATTCTTTCCTAACATTAATTGTGACGTTTTACCTCTAACCTGGGAAGTCATGTTTTAAACAAAGATAAATCTACGCTATCTGAATATGCTTTCACATAAAAAAGATCGATTACAGTGGACCTTCAGATATTCGGACGCCAGATATCCGGATGCTTCAGTATCCGGACGATTTTTCATCGGAACGAAATTTTAGAATGTTATTCTGTCTTGTTTAACTGGTGATTCAGATATCCGGATACTTCACATATCCGGACAAATTTACCGGGAACCAAAGTGTCCGGATAAATGAGGGTCCACTGTATATCTTTGCTGTTCTTGATAAAAAAAAATTTAAATATTTTTCCAACGTACCCTATGTTAAATTTGACTAACCATTGTAGTCCTACTCTACCAATGGGGTTATGCTTGAACAAACTCAAATCTACACCAATTGAGAATGATTTTACGTAAATATTACCAATTATAGTTTTGCTGTTATTGAGAAAAAGATTTCTGAAGATTTTTTCCTGAATACTCCCATCCCCTGGTTCTTTTATCAATTATTGTGGCCTAACCCTTCCCCAGGAGTCATGATAAATCTTTGAGTCATGATCGATCATGAATCTTCACCACCTGAGGATGCTTTCACATAAATATTACTAGTCATAGCTTTGTAGTTCTTGAAAAAAAGATTTCCTTGAAAAAAATATATCTATATATTCCTAAGTAAAAGTTTGATTGTCTACTATGGGTCAACCCTTATAACTTAATATCTGTACTACTTGTCAATGATTCCAAATGAGTTTCATATTTATGGGCCTATTGGTTCTTGAGAAGAGGAGGCCGTGATCCTTCATTTGAACAAACATGATTTTCCTTCATCCAAGGCTACTTTGTGCCAGGTTTGGTTGAAATTGGCCCAGTAATTCTGGAGATGAAGATGAAATTGGGAAAGGGTTAAAACGCCAAAGACGACGACGGTGACAACCAATATACAAATTTTGACCAGTAAAGCCTATGCTAGCTAAAAAAACGTCATAGATGTTTATTTGTGTTTTAATTTTTTCAAGAGGGACGTTATTTGAATCATTTCAAAAATGTCATCGTATATGTTTGATCATATGAGGACCCTTAGCATAATTTCATACGAAAAATGAAAAGTTAAGTACCAGTCAATATAAAAATCATGCAACAGGTGATTCATTCAGGTTCTCAGAATTCAATGATTTTCCACACATAGATTTCTCTTGACCTATGATCCATGTATGTAAAATAAAAAATGTTTTGGATCATGGTTACTATGGAAACCTGATCAAAGTAATTTCCTGAGCAACCAGCCAATTTTTCTATTTGAAGGCACTGAAAATCACTGATCTTTACAGCCTGAAATTATGTATAAAAACTTTAACAATAATTCTCATTTACTGGCATGATAAAGACACACACTTTATTTGTTTAAACACACAAGACATTGATATTTTATCTGAAGCTAGTACTATGGTAGACATTGGAATATATGTATGTTTTTGCATTTTTGCTGATTCAGCATTTTCCTTGATTTTGACAATATTCAAGGTCAATTTAAAAAAAATACCAAGCTAATACAGATTTTGCATGACTTTCACATAAAAGTAGAGAACTTTCTCTTTTACAGATTGACTTTGAAAGCGTGGGTTTTTTGAAAAATTCTATTCGTTGCCTAGCAACAAAATGGGATGTTTTGATAACTAAAAAGTGAAAAATGGTAAAGGGTTGGGTCAAAAATCTTATAAATTTTTATCTTTTTGTGGCAGATACAATTTTTCAAGCAATAGAAAATAACTCTCATATAATTTTAAAATAAAAGAATAATTTATAATCATTAATCTCCATGGCAACAGAAAATTTTCCCTAACAACAAGGCAAAAACCGTTATTTTTTGGCCTTTTTTGTATAGATTTTGATAGATTCAAATAGATATTTTTTCTTAAAAATACAATTGAGCATAAATGTCAATTTAATATGGGTCTGATAAAGTTATTTTGGTACTTTATTAACCAATAGGTATAATTCTGAACACTTAACGACCACTTTTATATCTACAATTTACTTTTACATTCAGGCATTTTCTTCGCTAAATTTTTAGGGCTGAAATGAGATCTTCCACGAAAGACGTTATAAATGAAAAATAAATAGCTTCAGATACAATATTATTGTGTAACAAAACATTTGTATGGATGACAAGATTCCATAATCAAATTATACTTGGGTTGCCATGGCAACTTAATGCACAATGACCATAAAACAAACTATCTTTGACCAAAATATTTGAAATTTTAGCTTCCATTTATAATTACTAGTAATTCATTTGCTAGCATTGCAATCAGCTTCCATTTATAATTACTAGTAATTCATTTGCTAGCATTGCAATCAGCAAACACTCAGAAAGCTTTAGAATTTCTGCATCTTCGCTAGCCAAGGGTTTCTGATACGCTCCTCTCCTCATAAACCCTTGGCATACGGTGAAGTCAAAAGACGGGATTGTTTTCCGTCACGTGTTCTCGAATCTCTCAGGTACGCACAGATTGCGTCATCACCAGAAATAAAGACACGTGTTAAAAAAAATTAAATCAAAGTTTTTTCAAGAATAATTAAGAAGCAATAATTGAGTTATGTTTATTCATTATTTATAGAACAAATCTGAAGCTTCAATATAGTTTCTTACTCACATATTTAGAAGATATTGGATGACACCATGGCTATTCATAGAATTGAATGTTATCTAACGGATCATTTTTTACTTGCGTTTTTCATTTCCGAGATTAAAGAGAGTGAAGATGTATCCCGAACGCAAAATCGTTATTTACAAAAAACAATTGCTGATTGGTCGACCTGGGTGTACTGAAATCCAATCAGAACTCTGGAAAAAATCCCTATTTCTATGAACATAGTAGGCCAAGGGTTTATGAGGAGAGTAGCGTATCAGAAACCCTTGGCTAGCGAAGATGGAATTTCTGTAGCTCTCTGCTTTATCTGTCTAAATTTTCTCAAGCAGAGAGCTATAGTTCTGCAGCTAATATTCTATGTGAAAGATAAAGGCTCTCATAAATATTTGTTAGTTTTTTTAGGCAAGAACCTCTACGAATATTTGTGAAATCTCGTTTAGATTTCTGTAAAGATTGAAACTTATTTATGACATTTTTTTGTGAAAAGGTCTATTGGTTTTGCAACAATCTGGAAATCAATCGCTGTATTTCGAAATTTTAGTAACTTTTACTTTTTATACATTTTTATTCCCCCTCCCCCCGTAAACGAACTTTCGGGGGGGGGGGGGGTATATAGTTTTTGTGTTTTTCGTCCGTCTGTCTGTCTGTTTGTCTGTTTATTCGCAAAAACTTGAACCTTGCCCAAAACTTTTGATTTAGTGGAGCTAATTTTCATATTTCACATGTGTATTCCTTGTGATATAAACTTTTCTTTCGGTATCACCAAATTTGAACTTTGAGTTTAACCACTTTTACATAAAAATTCCAAATTTTTACTTTGGTCATATCTTTTGAACGATAGATACCAGGACTTTTATACTTCAAATATGTATTTTTTGTAGAAAGACCTTTCATTTCATTGGATACGAACACCTTGGCCCTTGACCTTGGAGGTTTCCTTACTTATGAAAAAACTTTAACCTTGATGTACTTTCATATTTCACCGTTGTAATACCATTCTTTTGGTACCAATACATTAAATTTGCATTTAAGAAAAAATTAATCTTGGTTATGTTGTCATATGGGGGCATCAGTGTTTCATAAACACATCTTGTTGTACATGGTATAACAGGTAAGACAACAAAACAGGGAACTTCAGATCATGTGTATTTTCTGATGATATAACGGAATTTACATACAGTTTATTGTCAATTTGTATTACCAGAATGCATTATTGTGATGCTGAGGGCGTGTAGACTAATAAACAAGATGTGTTTGTGAAATACTGATGCCACCGTATGGCAACATAGTGAAGATTAAACTTTCCCACATACATTGGTACCCAAAGTAGGGTCTCCTGACTGGAAATACAATTGTGAAATATGAAAGCCCTATCACCATCTGTTCTAAAGTTTTATCATTAGTACAGAACTCTTTAAGATGAAGGTCAAAAGGTCAGGGTTATTGTTATTCAATAAAAGTCTTGCCACAAAGAATACATATGTGAAGTATGGAAGCCCTAGCCCTAAGCGTGAAAAAGTTATTGCCAAGGTTAATGTTTCTACATAAGTCCGGAAATCTCTAAGGTAAAGGTTAAAAGGTCAATGTTATTGGTATCCAATAAAAGTTTTTGCCCCCAAAAATACATATGTTTAGTATGGAAGCCCTAGCTCTTACTGTTCAACAATTATTTCCAAGGTTAAAGTTTTAAATAAGTACAAAAATCTCCCAGGTCAAGGTCGAAAGGTCAGTGTTTTTGGTTTCCAATAAACGGTCTGGCCACAAAGAATACATATGTGAAGTATGGAAGCCCTAGCCCTCACTGTTCAAAAGTTATGGTCAAGGTTAAAAATTTTAAAAGGTAGGTTAAAATCCCAGGTCAAGGTCAAAGGGTCAAAGGTCTTGATATCAAATGAGAGTTCTTGTCACAAGGATTAAATGAAAAAAGAATGAAAGCACTAGCTCTAACCCTTAAAAAGATATGGTGAAGGTTTGTTCTTTAAAGTAGGTCAAACTCAAAGGTCCAAGTCGAAGGGTCAAAGTTCTTGGTATTCAATGAAAGGCCTTCTAACAAGGATTAAATATATGAAGTATGAAAGTTCTAGCCCTTACCGTTCAACAGATATGACCAAGGTTAAATTTTTTCATAAGGACGGAAATCTCCAAGGTCAATGTTTAAAGGTCAAAGTTGTTGGTATCCAATGAAAGGTTTTGTCACAAAGAATAAATATGTGAAGCATAAATGTCCTGAAATCTACTGTTCAAAAGATATGGCCAAATTAAAATATTGGAATTTTTGTGTAGAAATGGGTCAAATTCCAAGGTCAAAAGGTCAAATTTGGTGGTACTTAAGAAAGGTCTTGTCACAAGGAACATCTTCAATATGAAGGTCATACCTCCACTGAATCAAAAGTTATGGGCAAGGTTAAAGTTTTTGCAGACAAACAGAGAGACAGACAGACAAACGGACGGACACGAATTTGACCTACTTTTCAAATACAAATTTAAACATAATTTTTGAAAGGTTAGAACAAAGGCTTTCATATTTCAAGTATTCAATCCTTGTGACAAGACCTATCATTTGATATCAAGATCCTTGACCCCTTGACCTTGGAGTTTGACCCTATTTTACACAAGAAATCCAAACTTTTACTTTGGCTCTAATTTTTAAACGGTAGTAAGAATTTCATACTTCAAATATCAATTCTTTGTGGCAACACCTTTCATTTCAAACCAACAATTTTCACCTTTAGACCTTGACCTTGAACATTTCCATACTTACGAAAAACTTTTGACCAAACTTTTGAACAGAAGGGAATAGATCTTTCATACTCTACACATGTAATCCTCGTGACAAGACATTTCATTGGATATCAACAACTTTGACCCTTTGACCTTGGCCTTTGATTTTGACCTAGTTTTTCAAACTTTAACCTTGGGCATAACTTTTTAACAGTAAGGGCTAGAGCTTTTATTTTTTCACATATGTAATCCTTGTGACAAGACCTTTCTTCAAATATTAACAAATTTGACCCTGACCTTGGAGTTTGACCTACTTTTTACAAACTTTTACCTCGGCCATCACTTTTGAACGGTAAGGGCCAGCACTTTCATACTTCCAATATATGTAATCTTTGGGAAAAAAGGCCTTTCTTTAGAAACTAACAACCTTAACCCTTTGACCTTGCCCCTGGAATTTGTCCTACCTTTAATAGCGTTAACCTTGATCATAACCTTTGAACAGGTGGTGCTAGGGTTTTATATTTCACAATTGTATAATTTTTCAATATTTTACCCTAGAGACTTACATTATTTCAATATGCACTACATTACTCTCTGTGCCTTTGCAAAGGAAACATAGAAATATATTTTTGATTATTTCTTAATTTGATAATTATATAAAATTAATTCGTCGAATCATTTGTGTAATTATTATTGAATGCGATACTCAAGATATCTATGCATTTGTAAACTTTCAACCCTTGCTGTGGCCCTGAAGTACCATCTGGTGTCATTAAATCTACACTACGTAAGGATACTTTTGTATTAATATGACTAATAATGGTTTTGCTATTCTAAAGAAGAAATAAGATATTTCGTAGATATTCTTATGCATAACTTTGGGCCCCTGTTGTGTCTGTGCCCAACCCCAGGGGTCATGTTTTGACCTGATGATACTTTTCTATATGTCTAATTTTGGCTTAGCGGTTCTTGAGAATGATATACTTTAACTTTAACCACCTGCTGTGGCCCTGCCCTACCCACAGGAGTTATGCTTTGAATAACATTGAATCTCCATAACCAGAGGATACTTCTATGCCTAATCTTGGTTTTTTGTTCTCGAGAAGAAGAAGACTTAAAAGGACATTTACTATACATTCATACGTTAAACTTTGAATTCCTCTTGTGGAAAGTTATGGTGAAATGGTTCTTAAGAAGTTACAAATGTGAAAAGTCTAGAGACAAACAGACAGGCAGATACCAAACAAAATGTTAACAGAAAAGCATTTATACACCAATGAAATGTTTCTAGAATGTAAAGCTGTAGAATTTTTTAAATAAGAAGTTTTAAATGATGAATTAATCTCAATGATGATAAATTGTTTTAACCCCGAAATAATAGAAAATTTCAAAATTTGGTTATATTACGCAATTGCTAAGGAACACTAGCTTCAAAGCGTATTCATAGTAACCATCAAAATATACAGTTTCTTTTAAGAATTTTAAAGCTTTCTGAGTGTTTGTTGATTGCAATACTAGCAAAAGAATTACTAGTAATTATAAATGGAAGCTTAAATTTCAAATATTTTGGTCATTTATGGTAATTGTGCATTAAGTTGCCATGGCAACCCAAGTATAATTTGATTATGGAATCTTGTCATCCATATAAATGTTTTGTTACATAATAATATTGTATCTAAAGCTATTTATTTTTCATTTATAACGTCTTTCGTGGAAGATCTCATTTCAGCCCTAAAAATTTAGCGAAGAAAATGCCTGAATGTAAAAGTAAATTGTAGATACAAAAGTGGTCATTAAGTGTTCTGAATTGTACCCATTGGTTAATAAATTACCAAAATAACTTTATCAGACCCATATTAAATTGACATTTATGCTCAAATGTATTTTTAGAAAAAATATCTATTTGAATCTATCAAAATCTATACAAAAAGCAAAAAAAAATAACTGTTTTTGCCTTGTTGCTAGGGAAAAGTTTCTGTTGCCATGGAGATTAATGATTATAAATTATTCTTTCATTTTAAAATTATATGAGAGTCATATTCTATTGCTTGAAAAATTGTATCTGCCACAAAAAGATAAAAATTTACAAGATTTTTGACCCAACTCTTTACCATTTTTCACTTTTTAGTTATCAAAACATCCCATTTTGTTGCTAGGCAACGAATAGAATTTTTCAAAAAACCCACGCTTTCAAAGTCAATCTGTAAAAGAGAAAGTTCTCTACTTTTATGTGAAAGTCATGCAAAATCTGTATTAGCTTGGTATTTTTTTTAAATTGACCTTGAATTTTGTCAAAATCAAGGAAAATGCTGAATCAGCAAAAATGCAAAAACATACATATATTCTAATGTCTACCATAGTACTAGCTTCAGATAAAATATCAATGTCTTGTGTGTTTTAAACTAATACAGTGTGTGTCTTTATCATGCCAGTAAATGAGAATTATTGTTAAAGTTTTTATATATAATTTCAGGCTGTAAAGATCAGTGATTTTCAGTGCCTTCAAATAGAAAAATTGACTGGTTGCTAAGGAAATCACTTTGATCAGGTTTCCATAGTAACCATGATCCAAAACATTTTTTATTTTACATATATGGATCATAGGTCAAGAGAAATCTATATGATGAAAATCATTGAATTCTGAGAACCTGAGTGTATCACTCAAATATCACTTTTGCATGATTTTTACACGGACTGGTACTTAAAGGTTTAATCATAAAAAAATACGTACGAGGGTTGTCCAAAAAGTTTTTGTGAAAAAGTTGACGTTTTTATGAAAATAAATGGTTCTATATAAATCTGTTGTATATCAAATCATCTCTCATGAAAAAACAACTCAGAATGATATAATTTTTATTGATGGAACTTAATATTTTTGTAAAAATCGGGGTCTTTAAAGGTCGCGGATAGTGCGCACGGACCAAGTTTAAAATGACATAAACTCTGATATAAAGTGTTCAGATTAAAATGATTTTTTTTCTATATAAGACAAGTCAAAAATTTATAAAAATTTTATGTAACACAAATAAAGAGGCTATAATCATTTTATGATATCTTAAGTATCGTTTACTATATAGACAGTACAAATGCTAAACAAAAACCCTAGCAGATATGTGTCAAAACTCGACAAAAAAAGCGACGTCAGCCGTTTGCACGGGGCAGCGTCCGATTAAAAATAAAAAGCTTTTATACGGTTGAAACGACGTAAAAGACAAAATATTTGTTAAAACAACTCAAAACTATTGAAATATATTAAGTGAATCAATTTCAGATTGGTATACACGATTTTTCAACTGTGTGTACAAATTCGATGACACAAGAAGAATTTAAAAAACGCATGAATTCTGAAAATGGGGATTTCTATTTATGACGTTGTTATAAAACTAGCGCAGCGTCGTACTGGCCTGTGCAGTTTGTGTACACAAACTGTTTATTTAGATGACGCTAGTAATTTTTTGTGCATTGTTTTGAAATTTAGAAATTAAAATAAATTATAATCTATACATAATGGTTATTGCTAGAATTTTGACGTGCTTGCGCCTTAAAAAGAAATTTAGTATGTGTTCATGAACATGTGTAAAGTCAAAGTCCAAATGTTTGACGTTATAATAAAATTAACTTAACGTCAGACTGGTCCGTACGCGCAATCTGCGATGTTTAAAGACCCCGATTTTTACATAAATATTAAGTTCCATCAATAAAATTAAACCATTCTGACTTAGTTTTTCATAAGCAATATTTTGATATATAATAGATACATATAGAACCATTTATTTTGACAAAAACGTCATTGTCCACGAACTTTTTGGACAACCCTCGTATTTTACGAGACATGGTCTCTCCGTACCGTTACATCGACCACATGATGTTTATTTACATATATCGTACCTTACCAATACTGATTTTCTACTCTTCATAAAATTCCTTACAAAAAGATATCTTGCCACGTTCAGCAGACATTCTACCATGTACGTTTCTTTAATCCTTAATATTAATAAAAATTGCATTTAAGGATAATGTTTTAAAGGCAATGAGCTATTGTGTATTGATTTGGATCCTCAGAAACTCTTTTGAAATTTCTGAATTATTTTTATAGGAATGACACATACGTAGGCTGCTTCAATTGGTAATGCTATGTACACAAAGTGTTCCTTATATTCTTTGATACACAAAAGGGTTAACAAGAACAAGGGAATTTCTCCACTCTACATGAAATAACGGGATCAAATGAATAGAGAACGGACTATATTATTAGCAGACTTATTTTTATATTAATATAAAGCAGAATTTATGCAAAATCTTATGCGTGAAAGGAAGAAAACACTTGTTGTGGCCTTCAACTCGACAATTAGATATATCGACGACGTATTTTTAATTAATAATGGTAATTTCCATTCCTACGTCGATACAATATATCCTGGTGAACTTGAGATAAAAGATACCACGATCAGATACTTCTGTTTCATACTTTGATATTTTACTTGAAAAATACACGTATGGTAATCTGACAACCAACCTATATGATAAACGTGACGACTTTAACTTTTCTATCGTCAACTTCCCTTACTTATGCAGCAATATACCTTCATCACCTGCATACAGAGCATATATATCTCAGTTTATTCGATACGCAAGATCATGCTCTACGAATGAACAATTTCTAAAACGAGGAAAATTATTGACAGGCAGAAACAAGAATATCAACAGTCTCGTTTAAAGTCATCATTCCGTAAGTTCTATGGTCGATACAATGACCTTGTCAGCAAATACAGTTTATCATTGAAACAAATGCTGACTGACATTTTTCATACCAATGATTAGTCCATTATTTATACACTGAATTGACGATGGATTTTTTTCCCGTTATTTCCTGATCATGACAAGGAGCACAAGGCGGGTGTGACCGGTCGGCAGGGGATGCTCACTTCTCCATGGCACCTGATCCCACCTCTCATGTTTTGTAGTCCGTGTTTGCTCTGCTCTAATTTTTTATTGTTTTATGGACTTGAGATTAAATTCTGTTCGTTATCTCCATATCCTTCATTCAAGGTTTTTAGAGATGTCTCTGACCGTTGTTATGAAGAAGAAAATTTAATGCCATGTATTTTATGTGTGCACAGAAGTGCCTCATCTATAAATATATTGTTTCTATAGTTAAATGCATAAAGTAATTAACATATTCTTTTTACTGAGGAAGAAGTAGAACTAACAAATATAGAAAACTAATCAGGTCAAAATTAAGAAAGGAGGGTATATTTCACTTTATATTTTTATTTAAAAGAATGAATCGTTTAAACGTCCACATTTGGCCCCCCAAATATTTACAAAAAAATAACTTTCAGATTTTCTACATAATTTTGTCCCAATCTTTCCATTAAACATTGTAGTTTATTAATTTCAATTTAAAAATTTGCTTTCGTAAACTGTAATTAGGTATTTTTTCTGATTAATATAGCAGGGGTACATTGTTTACATCAATTTCTCATAGACTTTAGGCCACACCCCCATTTTGTAAGCCCATTTTTTATATGAGCGCATTGATGTTTCAATTTGCCGTTTTTATGGACAACGTAAAAAGTAATACTAATCATTTACATCCATGAAAGAAATTGAAACAATCGTGCGCTCATGTGTTCTTTTCCCAAAAACCTCAAAATCACGGGTACTAGTCTCTATAGTAAAGCTACCTTGTTTACAAATTTCAGCCCGTCTTTGACCTCATGAATAACAAAGCATTGAACACGTGATTTAAATCTATTCACTTTCACGCTTTGAGCACACCATTTCGACATCGTGTCTAGAGTGTATGCGAGCTATCCATTCATCCCTACTAATGTGTTCGGAACATTTTATTTTTCGGTGTTCTGCAAATTTTATAACCCGATGAGTTCAGAGTAGCTCTGACAGTGGCTCTGGCGAGAGTTAGCGAGACTTCAGCGAGATAGGGTAAATTATTCACGGAAATGTAGCTAGGAAGTGACTAGCACGTGGAGGCATGGTAAACAGGAAAGTTATGTTGTGTTTCTGTTTTCAGAATCAGCTGATAATGTCTGTAAAAATGTACTTCAATCAATCGATCTCTTTTACATTCATTCAAACTTAAATAAGTATTCTCTCTGATATAATTTTCTAAAGTCATGAATTAAAATTTCTTTTTGGACAAATATTTTTGCATGGGAACCGGAACTATATTTTTTGGCGTCAGATTAGCAAATGAGGCACCGGCATGATTTTAACTGACCAATCAGCTGAATGAGTATTGCATTATGGGTTACTATGAATACTACAGGAATTTTCAGCTTGAAAAAAGGAAAATCTTTCGGTAGATGAAAAGCATTTTTAAAAATATTATTTTCATGCTCATAATGATAAACAATTCATTTGTTAAATAAACGGCGGAAGTCTAAGTTTCTGAAAGTCATACAGCAAAAGCAATTTGCGTCTGTATTAATTCCTTTGTTGTATTATCGGTGAATACAATTGCCAGGTGAATTCCCTGGCCGAACACGTGATCACGAACGTAAACAAAGTTTTGTCCATTTAAATGCCTGTAATATCTTTCATAGTTTCTTATCTTTGTACTTTGTTCGTAATTTAAGAACATTTTTTTTTTATTTTGCAGTCCATGAACATGATCTTAGATTGACCTGAACTACGTGTTCGAAGTAAAATGTAAATATGTATTTGGCGTAAACGTTGCTATTCATTCAACGATTGGTCAGTTGCTCGTGGTAAGATCCTCTGTGCGCATTTATAACAATATCCATATAAGCCAAACAAAGGTTTGTCAGTGTAGATGATAATGCACATTTTTTACCAGCGAATCGAACACGAGTGAGCTGTAATTTTCGCCGAAAAGTATAAGATATATTGTTACTTTAACACCCCCTCCTTTAGTCACCCTTTTTCTGTTGAAAATCACGAAAGTCTTTCAGAAAGGTCTGGAAACATTTATTACAGGACATGTTTTTAACAGAAACAGGCTATATCAATATCATGTTTACTGCCAATTTTATTTATAAAACCGGTTCTACCCTATAACCTTTGAATAGATAAACCTAAACCAAGTGTCTTGAATTTAAATCACAATAACATTAGTAGGGGTGCATTGTCAAATCGTATTCCATCGGCTAAAAATACTTGGACAACCCTTCTATTTGAAAATACATGTATTTTGGAAAAGTGCATACTTGATATATCTATATGCTAGGTTGCATTGTTTTATTTACGCGTTATTGAACTTTATTTTTGCCATTTTCCGTTTGTTTGTTTTTTTCTTTCGGTAATAAGTATCTAGCGATCTACTTCCGGGGGGGGGGGGGGGGGGGGGT
>PRKT01000885.1:0-43237 GCA_003671525.1 Saccostrea glomerata | reverse complement strand
GGCTATAGCATACATCTGTTACTTAATCACTGCATATATTTATTAAACATAATTAAAAATTCTCTTTAGGTATCGTTGATTCCGCTTTTTACTGTGTTTATCATGTTTATATATTATACACGTGCGTCTGTTTCAAGAGAACTCTCACTTAATTAAACTGCTTGAAGATATTAAAAGTTATAGTCCTTTTTTCTGTTAAAACCGTCATTATACACTGTTATAATCGGAAAACACTTACTAGTATTCACCATGCCTAAAAGTATAAACTGTGTTGTTTGTAAAAAGCGCACAAATAAATCTAATCGAAGAACCTTCAAGGGAAAGATAAACGAAATATGGAGGACTGAATTAGCGCGTATTACGGGAGGAAAGGTCACGGGGGATGACCACATCTGCACAAATTGCACCCTCTATATGAATAGGGGGACGCTTCAGATTTCTAGGAGCAATATTGATGTTAAAACATTTTACATCTGCACAAAGTCATACAAATATTGTACTATTTGCAGATCCCGTAAGTCAATGAAAACTGTTAACGTTTCTAAGAAAGTCTGCGCACAGATATTTCTTAAACATAATGTTATATTGCACGAAAAAGCACGTGTATGCCCTTCTCACTTGTCCAATGAACACATGATTAAAGATCAACATTATCCTGGCTTTCTATCAATATTCAACCGCATACATATATTTGTTGGAACACTCAGATTTTTTGCAAAAATATATGCTATTGATAATCAATTCTACGTGTGAAAGAACCTGTAATGAAATTATTATCGCTTTAGAAATAAAATAATTATCCCTTGAGAAATAAGCGAGGTTACTGTAAAATCTTAAAAATACTTACCTCGTCCTAAAAATACCATCTTTTGTAAGACATTATTTTTACAGAAACCATATCATTCTGTTTACATTTTATTTCAACGAATTTTTTAAATAATTATTTCATTGATATTCTCGTTTATTAAAAGCTAAGCAGTAAAATCAAAACCTAAATATGCCAAACTTATTACATATTGCGGTCCCAAGCCCGAAAAAAAAGGTGAGGGGGGTTTTAAGATTGTTCAGTTATTTAATAAGATAACACTTAAAAACTATATTAAGTACACGTCGAACACTCGATAATATATTCACACTATTCGCACGCTTGATTGACGCTCCGCCTCCTTATTCAAATAATACAATGACCTACATAGCCGCAATGGCGAAGTTGAGATTTAACACTGATGTATGCAATTTTATTTTATTGATATTATGTATATATTGAGAGTCTCTCTATCAAAAAAAGATTTTGAAGTGTTTGTATTCATACCATACTTGTACATTTTAGCTAAAATATGTCAATGTTCCGATTTGAAAAGGCAAAAATCCATGTTTAAAAAGGGGCCAAATCGCAATGTTATGAAGAGTCATTCTTTCATTTATAAAAAATCATTGTGCAGTGTCGATATCAACATGCTTAATAAGTTCAACATTTGTGGTAAATTTCAGAAGCACGGATTTCTGGGGAAAGTGAAGGTTAACTTGGAAAATGCTAAAACGTGACATTTTTAAAAAATTATCTTTCTTGGAACAATTTTATATGCAGTGAACACAACTCTATATAACCCCCGTTCACACAGAGCTCCGACTCTACGGCGATCATCCCGATTAAGCCACGATCTGAAAATTTTTTGGATCGGGTCAGATCGCAGTCGATCGGCGTCAAAATAAAGCAATTTGACAAATTATTGTCTTCGTTACGACCGTACTACGATGTCCCTACGTCAAACACGCTGCTAACAAGCTTCTTCTACGATGTTACGCAGACCGTTGCCGACAAGCAGTCGTGTTAAGTGCGTTTACGCTACGTTGCCACTACGACATTGAAGACCGTACTACGACGCTACACAGACCTAGATGACTGAACCGCGATGTCGCTACGGTGGTGCCGATCGTATTACGATTGCATTACGCTTCTAGTACGATTTTGGTAATGATGTAAATATATCTTGAAACTGCTGATTTTTGTAGTACAATTTTAGCGATGATACATATTTTGCGACCGCAGTTTTTTTCCCGGCCTTTACCACATAGGGCATTTTCAATTATTATTTATAACTGTAACAAGATGTGAAAATGCTCAATTGTAAATGATCATCAAGTATAGTGTCACGGTCACCCTTTACATGTAGTTAACAGATGATGATTGGTCAAATATCAGCAGTATAAGAACAAACTCTTGTCTGATAGGTCGTGATATGATCAGCGTAAGGTCAAATTAGGTCTTCGTAGGATCTTCAGGCACGTAGAGAGATCGTAGTGAGAACGTAGTACGAAAATTTGGCTTTACAAAACAAGTAAAGATAATGTAAATTTATTATTTACAATGCCTTTAATTGGCTTTTCTGAAAAAAGTCAAAGTTGGAAAAGGTAACCTTTACACTAACTTTACATGCAGTTAAATATGATGTAATGTCCCACTTTATCTTGACTTTACAAAAAAGTAAAGTTAATAATTACAACAATTAAACAAAGTATTTAGGATATATTAAATCTGATAATTATAGACCTTAAATTTAATTAAATACCATCTTTAATAACCACAATCTGATAATTACAAACCTTAAATTTAATTAAATACCATCTTTAATAACCACAAAAGTTAATAATTTCCGTTTTCCATTCCAGTGAAAGAAGCCTTATTCAAATTATAAACAAGTTTTTTTTTTCTAAATTGATAAGCTGCGGAAATGTAAACATCATAATTAATATACAAATTAACAAAAAGCTGACTTTAACTTTGTTTATTACAATACAAAACTTTTTTTTTACAAACATAAGATCAAAATCATCAAGATTCTTGGCAGTATATGTTGCCCACATCCTATCCTGCAAATTACATACATATCAAAGACAGAGTACATTTCACAAATATGTTTTTTTGTATGTGACATGTTTTATAATAAAACCAACTGTATATTCTTGAATTTAAAGTTGTGAATCAACATAAAACTATGTCCTCTTTCTTGTGGATATTGGTTTTAAGTGGAAATCAACAACTGTCAAAATGTTTTTGTCACACCTCCCTTTTCAGAGTTCAAAACTTTTCTCCCCATGCAGGCATTTTCCTAATGCTTTTCCTAAAAGAAAAAAAAAGTATTTTTTCAGTGCCATGCATAAGTATGAATATTTTCATAGGCGTCTGTGTTATCAGAATTCACAATACCATGATTAATAAAAATAAAAACAAGGTACAACCTAATTAATAAATAAAAAGTTCATACATGACCTTTAACCTCAAAAAGCAAAAAAAAATGTAAATTTATCAATTTAATAAGATGAGTGGAACTCTTGTTATTGACATATTATATGAGGAATCAATGGGTTAGGTCATGTATCCCTTATCACAAAAAGGGTACTATACAAAAACAAAGAAAAAATCCCTGAAATATTGAGAAATCATAGGTTTCCGACTACTCAGTTGTCAGTTTACAAAGAGAACAATATAGTGCTACATATTTAGTTTAGCTGTACATGTATACAGAATGATACTCAAGTTATGGTTTAGGATATATGTACCTTTTTCCCCAATGATATGGAACGGTAAAAGGACTTTAGGTGAGAGTCCCTCAAATTGAAGATGACAATCATGCTGAAATAGAATTCATACCATGATTAACATTTTATACATATGGACAAATATAGTCAATATTTTTATAAAAAATTATGAGTTTGAAGCAAACCGCTGCACTTGATCACCAAAGAATGAATTTGATTTTGAAAATTAAAACACAATGCAATCACAAATAGCTATGAATTGACAAACACCCTTATGTTATTTTTTATCAAGAATAATATAAAATTAGTTCTAAACAATACTTGCCATTTATAATATGAAAGTTGAGAACCCACCTCTTCTTCATGACAGATTTTTTAATTTTCTCATGGTAGGCTGAGTAGCTTGAGACTATACAAAGGAAATTGAACATTTTTTTTTACAAATATATGATGATATTAACTCCCGAGCAAGTCAAGAACTAAATAATGTAAATGTTTGTTCAAGTAACAGATTTCATGAAATTTATAATTAATTTAAAATGTGCTTGTACATATGTACCAAAGAACACTGGGATCCTCAATCTGGGTAATCATGTTTTGTTGTCTTTCTCGCCCCGTCTTGATGTTTTCCCTTCAACAATCTTCATACTGAATTCACTATACCTGTGTTTTAAGAAAATGGACACAGTTTAAAATACAAAATGATATAAATAAAAATAAATAAACTCTCTAAGTTGAGAGTTTATGTATATAGGTGTAGTACTTTTTTTAAACATTATTTTTCTTGCCTGATCAGAATCTTTATTAAAGCAACTTTTAGAGTGTATTTAATGTAGATACAATTTAAAAAAAAATATTTTACATTTATCAATCTGGAAGACAAGCCCCTATGATTCATACACCTTAACAGAATAAAGTGACGCACATAAACATCTAATCCCCAAATTATCAAAAATACTTATCTAATATCCTGGCAGAAAATAACATACAAAGCGTCGTTTTGCGTGACTTTGATTAGTTTCATTCTTTCACAACATGCACAATGTACTGATCTGATAGTGAAAGTGAAAACGGCTGGAAATCGTAAACAAACCTTTAGAGCATGCCAACCCGGGAGTTCGAGCAGTTGTCCAGGCAAGAATCTTCTTAAATTTAGATGATGTGTCAAAAAAAATACCACTGGTTTCAAACTTCCGTAATCGTCAAAATAACGATGCAGACCCGCTCAACTTCATTTGAAATGATTGGCTATTCAACCGAATACACAGTGCCATATCTGGGTGGGTACAAGTCAAAACGGCACCTGGTGAAAACGGCACTTAGGAAATATGCAAAACGGCACTTGAGGGTAGTCAAAACGGCACTTTAGAAAAGTCAAAAAAGGCACTTTTTTATTTTGAGAATTTGATACAGAAAATGGATCTTTATATAACACATATAGTAATAAATGTGTATATTATTATTGATAAAAAAAATGTTTAAAAAATATTTAAGGAAATAATTAAACTGATTCATTTGAAAATTATTGTACTTTTGTACAGTGGTTAGATTTTTTCAATGTATTCCTATCTATTATTTTCTACAAAAGAGATCAAAAACCAGTTATATTATTATATATGATCCTCTGAAATTAAAAAATTTATAGTGTTGCAAATATGTATACTACTCTGTTTTGGGAGTTGGCAGTCACAGTTGACTTATTAGAAGCCAGTTAGAGTATGTTTACTTAGAATACACTTGTAGGAATAGGAAACAAAAGACCATATCACACCTCCCCGGCAATAATCTGTTGATCGTCAATTTGCAATCATATACAGGTACTATTGTGTATTTCTCGACAAAATGTCAAATGGATTGTACACAAGTTAGAAAAACTTAGATAATCCTCTCCCAACTGTACATAAAATATGAATAGCCATACAACATTTAACAATATGATAAACATGTACATGTACATAGAAGAACAAAACATTTGTTTTTTTATAATAAAGATAATACAATGTTGATATTGTTAAAATAATTGCTACAGAATTAGATAGAAATGTGAGATAAAGTGACTCTTACTGTAAATATATTTTTTTCAATCATTTACACCATTTCTTTTTTCATGTTATCAAAATTACACTACAAATATACCGTAATTATTCTTAATCCAACATATTGTTGTGTTATAGCTTATAAATACTACCTTTAGAAATAGATTGAAAATAAAGCAAAATTGAAGCCACAAAAAATTCTAAAGTCAATAAATTAGATTTTGAATTAAAAAAGAACTTGTGTCAAATATATATCATAACACAATTATATACGTTTTCCTCTAAGTGCCGTTTTAACCAAGTGCCGTTTTAACCAAGTGCCGTTGTGCATATTCCAGGTGCCGTTTTCACCAGGTGCCTTTTTCACTAGGTACCGTTCTAACCATAATTCTATTTAGTCTCGTTCAACCAGACCCTCGGCTGTCTCCGTAAATCTCCGACCACCCAGAGGGTCTGGTAAAGATACGTGATATCGTTTGTAACGCCAAAACGAGGCTTACCGAAATTCTGGTAAAGTTTTTGATTGGCTGAAAAGAACACACCTACAAGATTTAAACAAATACATGTTAAATCAGCAGAAAAATAACTTAAAGATGTGAAAGTTATATGTCTAAAAGTTAAAAACGTTAGAGAGGAATTGTTTAGGATAATGCCCACCAGTTATAGGTAAGTGTGTTTTATTATATCTTGCAAATATTCTGTACGAAAGCAAAAGAGAAAGTAGTGTAGCCCTACCTGCGTAATACACATTCCTTCGATTGATATTGCAATTTCTCGTTTGGTATCCCTAATTTAAGACCAGTTTATTAATATAAAGTCACAATCCAGCAGAAGAAACGTCTATAACGTTTGATTACAAAAAAGGATTTTTAAAATGAAAACAAGATAGCGCCCTCTGACGGTTACAAACGCTTACGTGATTCTTTACCAGACTCTCTGCTGGTCGGAGTTCACGGAGAAAGCCGAGCGTCTGGTTGAACGAGACTAAATTCTATTTGGGTTACTGTTCAGAGTAGATCGTTCGTTTTACATTCGAGAAGAGTTTACATATTACTTGAATGAAGAGGATAACATAATACTGAGCTGAAAATTGTGTGTAAAGTATGTTTTCAGTGTAGTTTACAATACAGGCTGTAAATGTGCTTGAGATTTTTTTGATGTTGAAGTTGTAAACAAAACCAATAAACGTAGGACTTATTCACAATGTATGGGAACCAGAGTAGGGAACCAGTCTAGAAGGCAAAGAAAATTCCGCCAAGTAAACAACAAGGAAAGGGATTGGGATGTTGTCATTTGTATACATTATGTGGGCCGGTGACTGCAAGGTAATACATGTGTCTTATTTATTGCGTTTCATTTTATTATGGAAATTTATCCGGGCCAACACTGGCAGAAATATAATTAATCTGACTTCAAAATTCCTTCCTCTGTTCCCCCAAGTACATGTAACACTCTTCGCTCTCATTTTTTTTTTTAATTTTCATTGTATATTTTTTGTAGAAGCAGGGAGTGTGGAGCTAATGCATGCTGCTAAGGATGGAAAGGTCTTGTGTTTAATGGTTGTGCCTGAGACACCAGTCACAGTTGTACCTTATTTCCATTTTAGGTAATGTCTTTTGATTTTTTTAAGCAGAGAGAACAATGCATTTTTCATTCAATGTAAATGTAAAATTCTTGAGATAACTTTTTTTCAACATTGTTGGATATTCACTACATGATTTTATATAAAGAAAAGTATTTAAATTATTTCCTCACATTTTTTAAAGAGGCCAAGTATGGTGAAGAGATAATTCATTTTTTATTCAAAATCTTATTTTCCATGCATTTGTACAGGGAGTCTTTATACACTTGAGAGATGAGCGTCAGATTTAATTTTGAAGATGAATGACTTTCAGATGATGTGATGAAGATTGTTGAAAGAGATTATCAACATAGAACCATGCAATCCATTTGAATGTGCAAGTCAGGTGAGGATTGGACTTCAACATGTAATCAAGAGATGTTTATATAATTCTAAGCTTAGTGAAAACACACCACAAACATTTTAAGTATCTCAGTAAGTTTCATGGATATTACAGATGTATCACTATCATGTGTTTGACATTGAGTCGCTTTGTCTAAATTTCCATTATGTTTAGTTATACATGTTTTAAGTTACTTAAGTATGTCTTCAAAATCTTGTGCTTTAATTTCAATAGAAGTAATGAAAACCTATTTTAATAAAATTGTACTGTTTTCTTTATAATTTTGAAAATGATTATTATTAGGACGTGTACAACACTTGAGTACCCAGATGACTGTTGAACTAATTGGTGAACAAGAAAAGATGTCAGAGAGGGGAATCCAATACAGATGTCATGATCAAGAAACGTACTGTTATCAATGATATGATCAAGAATTTGTAAACTTGTAGTGATTTAGAATATCTTATCTGTAATATAACTCTTCAATACTTATTTGTTCACACATTATCATCTTATCTGTATATTAATCGCCCCCTCTTATATAACCCCCTGCTGATTGTAATGACCTGTGTATTGATTCCTGATCTTAAGGATCTTATAATGTGCTCCTGATCGTCAGGAGCCGATCTTGAGTATATATATATATAGTGCAACAGAATTTTAGAATAAGATAGGAATATGGAAATATAGAAGACTTAGTAGATAGAACTGTTAGAGATAAAATTACTTACTTACTTGGAATATTACCTAATATTTCTTGGATTTATATGTACATGTGATAATTTACTTGGATTTTATTTTTAGTGAATTATTTTTCCTGAATGTTTCTATTTGTGATGTGCTGTGTAAATAAACTGTAGACTAGAATTTCGGCATATATTTTCAAGTTATGAGGAACAAGGATAAATTGATTTATTCATGCAAACTGGCATTATGAGATGTGTTGTAAGACCGCCGGGTGTGGCGCTACAAACTAACTAGGAAATATCTTGGAGATTTATAGATGAACATGCAAGCATTCATGGTTTTGAATGTTATTCAGCCAGAGAGTTTTTGCAAAAATTCAATTTTCAGTAGAGTAATTTAAACTGGATGTGTAATTTTCAGTACAGTTATCTAAAATGAATATGTTACTTATTATGATTGTCAGTTTCTCAACAGGACATAATTGTAGTTTATTTATATGCAGATTTGCAGAACAACCACACAGAACTTTTTTTCTTCTTGTGCATCATACACTTGTGAACGTTTTACACCACCATGGTTACATATTTTACATTTATGACGTGTAAATCGAGCACACACATGAAAATGCATGAAGCTGGATACATATGCAAACATGCATCTACCATAACCTATTACATATTTTCCAAGGTGTGTGAAGTCGAGCACATACATGAAAATTTGTGAAGCTGGACACATATGCAAACACACTAACATTTACCACAGACATAAAAACATAATCTAAACTAAATCAAGCACAGACAGGCTCACGGGGCGAAGCTGGACTCGAACATGATCTCATGCATTTTGCAAACTGCATCCCCGCATCTATTCTTATAGATTTTTCACCATATTTTGTGTTTGTGAATATGTAAAATGCATCATTTTGCATTACAAGTGGAAGATGTTATTAGCCTGTATATAAGCGCAAATCAAATTGCCTTTTATTTAATTTTTTCCACATTTTTAATTCAATTTAAACTGCAAAGTTTATTTTATATATGTTCATGCACCATAAAGAATAAATAATGTACTGGTATTATATTTTAAAGTGAAATGGGACTTCCATTTCAAAAGCAGAAATGTGAAATTTATACTTGTCATCTGTATTTTTTTTTCTCACATATATCTAAATGTTTAAAGGAAAAAAGTCAAAGATAGCTCAATATAATGTTTATATTCAAGGTTATAACTGGATATTGTTTGTGCTGTATATCTGACTCATCATATGATGAGAAGCAAAAATACAGAATATTTTAGATCATTTTTGTTTGGAATGTGGAAATTATCAATATGCCAATTTTTCCCATTGTTATATTATTAATTACTCTATCATTTATATCAATGTACATATTAAAGATCTATGTCATCCAATTCAGAGAGTTGTAGGCAATCCCGGTGCAGATAATATTTTTTTCCTGTGTTTCGCAGTATAGCGGGAACACATTGTATGTGAGGAATGTATATTAATGGTTTTGGTTGTATATGTTGGCGTGGCCAAAGGAAAGCCAATGAGAAATGAGTATTCAGTAATATGTTCATATCATTCTAAGCCAGTGCTCTTCAATACACACACGTTTTTTTTTTTGCTTTATATATATCATATTTGTATAAATATACTGGTAATGGAAATAACAAAACTGTTGAAATGTATTCTAATTTGGATTTTTTCTTACATGCAAATATCATAGGATGTTCGCGCATTTTTAACTATTGCACCGAATGCACGTCCGGCATTCTCCTTTGAGACATTATTTACATAGCGACGGACACAGGTTTTCCATAGTTAACAATCTATGGTTTTTGCCTGGGCGGTTTTTAATGTCAGTGATAGGGGTATAATTTATTACATGTAAAATATTTTACAAATGCATTGCAGTGCTTTATTGTTTCACATTCAATGTAATGTATGTTAAATATTTATGTATTGTTACATGTATCAAAATAAACGCCAGCTGCTCCAATTAAGCTAACCTTGCTTACAGCATAGGTGTTGTATTATTTGAGGTGTAGTCTGTCAAATAATGATGAGTCGAGTGTTTGATTCTGTAGATGACCATTTCTAATACTAATTTCAACTGGAAATAGATACAAGATAATTAAAAAATATTTGACATTTGTCTTAAAATTCTGGGTATTGACTAGATTAGATTCTTTAAACTAACTGTGAAAATCCAAAGAATAAGTGTATTAAACAAAAGTCAGCATTTAAATAAGACTTTTATAAAATATGTTTATTTAATGAACTTTAATATGGCATCAAAGGTGAAAGGTTATATTTAATTATCTTTTCGTGTAAGTAAAGGTTACCTTTTCACCTTCACTTTTTGTAAGGTTAATACAAAGATGACCTTGCTTTTTGGAGCACCTTTAATGAAATTTACTTAGCAAGTTAAGTTTTGTAAAGGTGTTTTTTCAAGCAGTGAACGTAGAGGGAGCGTTGTATGAACGTGCTTGGTAAGTTCCTATGCTCTCACGGCGCTTTTACTACGGTCATGAAGATCTCTCAACGATGCTTCCGCGCTGCTTGTACGATTACGGCGTTTCTACTACGCCCTTTTTACGACTTCACCCCGATTCTTATTGGCCACGATCAAGCTACGCTTGTTTTGAACATGTTCAAAATAAGCGTGGTGAGAGCGTAGAGCTCTCCGATCATGAAGACTCGACTGCGATCATACTACGCTTCTGACGACCCTACGACGTTCCTCCTTCGATTTGTCACGATCGGCCACGTTTTTGACCACACTTTGATAGTAGTAGAAGCGGCGTCTATGTGTGAACGGGGGGGTTATGTACATCGTATGTTGATTAACGTCCCGTTCCTTTAATTATTCATTCATATAGAAACGTCACAAGAAAAATTGATTGGTCTTTTACTCAATAAAAGGAGCCATTTACAATTGATATGAGACTCTTTCTTCTTCAACCCCGCAATTTTCACTTGAAGGTACTGCGATTTTGGCACCAAAAAGATTTTTGTTATATTTTATCAATTTACAGTAGGTCAGTCACTGTGGACAAACTACATAACGATTACTAAACGAGCACTCTGCCAATAAAGTTATTCTTTTTTTCTTCAAATCATAATTAGTAGAAAACAAGGAAAAGTTAACCAGAAACCAAATTTAAGCAAGTCGTAAAAGTTTTCAAGTTGAAAGGAAAATTGTAAGATTATTTAAACTTCTGTTAAAATATTTACTGATAGATAAGAAGGTTAGATGAATATTGAATTTGATTCATTTGTAGGTAAGGTTTAACAATTAGATATGCTGATTTTATTGCGATAATTTTTTTATAACATGCAATCGTAAACTTTTCCAGATAGAAATTCCTGCTTTTATATACTGGTCAGCTTTTCCTCTGATAATTTTGACAAAAACACGGAATGTAATTAGATGTATTTAATAAACAGTAAGCTCATGTAATATATCAGAAGAGCAAATGTTGAACACAATTTGTTCAGTGTAAGAGATTTAATTTAATGTTAAAATTGTTCACTCTGCTGCATAGTCTTTTTGATTAATTTTGTAAACATGTTTATTCCTCATCTGAAACGTTAGACAGATTTCAAATTCATTGACATATATTTTTGTATTTTTTAAAAGTGTGAAATGAATAAAAACTTCAATTTCTATCACAAATGCTACAAAGCAATAGAGTGAATAAACAAAAAATATTTTCTTACAAATGACCATTTCTATCATAGATCTACTTTTAACTGCATTGGTTTGCATATCTCTTTATATTATAGATAATTTATCACGGCATAAGAATTCTATACAGAGTACAACGTGGGCATGTAGTCCACTCAACTGTCACTTGTATGTAGCAAACAACGCGGTTGATGGAGACATCAATACATGTATAAGAACTAATACAATTGGTTCGGCGGCCTCCGACAAGACAGTGTGGTGGAGAGTAGACCTCGGGAACATAAAGAGTATCTACAGTGTCAGGATACAGTTTAAACACTATGAACCACAATTCTGTACGTAGTTATTATATTAAAAATAAATACTAAATAAGATCTGTTTAGAGCTCTTAGTCATAGTCATTTAAATGCTAAATATAACTGTCAGTCAGTTTTCTCAGCTTTCAGGTTAAAATAAAATTAATACACTGAGCTTTATTTCTGATACATTGAAAGTCCTCGTAACATTCACTTCCCTGTGATCCAATGATCACCGTGCAGTAATTGAAATTAACTTAAAAAGATGACAATTTTATATCATAATGAAATTATATACGATTAATGTGTTATTCTGAAATCTGAGAGGAAAGTTAATTTTATTATTATCCAGATATGCAGCTGACGTAATATATCTAGGAATTGTGTACTTTGAAATATTTATTCTAGTTCTTGCCTAAATCAAATACATGTACACATTCATTGTATGCTTATAAAATGCTGTAATTCTCATTTTTCGAATTTTTCATCTCATTTCCATTTGAAACGGTGTAAATCATTTTTTTTTGCCTCATATGTATTTCTTTTATACTTTCTCCTAAATTCTATTTGCTTTTATGTCAGTTATATATAATTCATTGGTGATATATGAATCTGTTACTACGTGTATATGTGTATTAATTAGCATTGTAACTGTGGAGAGGGCTTATATAGGCTATGCCTGCTGCCCAATCCGTTTATGTTGTTTTACATAATAAAATATGTTCAAATCAAGCAAAAGTTATTCATAAGATAATAGGAACAAATATATTATTTTATATCTATATCTTTTTTGACTGTCTCTCTATCTTCTAAAATCTTTAATCATCATAGATTGGTAAAATCGTATTAGATAAGAGCAATTGCCTTTAATAATCTTAATTTCCTCAAATAATTATATTTATCAAATAATATTAGTTACCTGCAAATGAACAGTTTCAAACTTATCGTAGAAAGGCTCAAAGGAACATAAATTTTCTATTTAGATTAAATAAACATAGGGAACCTTGATCCTTCAACTGGTGTCGTAATTTCATAAATATAATTGATGCTGTAGAACATTACGCAAGGCGATGGACCAGATATGAAAAAGAAGATTTGGCACTTAGTCAGAATGGATTAAATGTATCAGTTCTTTTTTACAATCCCGTATTACAAGATTTATGGGGAATTTGAAACCCATCTATCTTTCAATATTCAATAATTTTGAAGTGAAAAGGTAATATTATAGATTACTTGATAATTTCCATTTTTATTCCGATACGATACATCCTGGTGAGCTTAAGATAAAGGTTTCACATAGTCTAACATATCTGTTTCATACTTGGATATTTTACTTCAGAAAGACGTAAATGCTAATCGAACAATCAAGCCTCATGATCCGGGATGACTTTAACTTTTCATCCTCAACTTCCCTTACTTTTGCTGCAATACATTCATCATTTGCTTACGGAGTTTATTCGATACGCAAGAGCATGCACTACGTATGAACAATTTCTAAATCGAGTTATATAATTTACAAAGTGGTGAAACACGAATATCAGCAGTCTTGTTTTAAGTCATTATTTTCTAAGTTCTATGGTCGATACAATGACCTTGTCAAATACAATTATCGAGTCGAATGCTGATTGACGTGGCACCTAGTCCAAATTTTGATGTTTTGGAGGTTCATGTTCGCTCTGCTCCTATTTTGTGGTGTTTTGATCTTGTATGCAGTTCATGATCTCCAAGTATTTTACTTATGAAAGTCATTCATTAAATTCAATTTATACATATCAAAAGAGGACTAATTATTGAAAAAAAAATATCCCTTGTCAAAAAAAAAAAAAACAAACTTTCGTTTGAAATTTGTTTTATTGAAATGCAAATCGTTTGAATAACCAGAATGGCATAATTATTTCTTTCGCGATTATATCAAACTTACACCTGTAAATGTACATGGATACATTTACACGCATTCCCATTTAATTTATAGATATTCGTCAAAGAGGAAGAATGGCAGGGTTTTCGTTATATGTATCGAACACGACAAACATACAGAACAGTTATCCGTGCTACAAGGATGGACCAGAGTTACCTCTGTTAGATCTTACCAATATCTGTACCATTCATGGAAGATATGTTACATTTTACAACGAACGAAATAAGACATCATATCCTGTCGGTTACGAGAATACCATCATAACAGAGTTATGTGAAGTTAACGTGATGGGTAATATTTTGCTATCATTAAAAGTACTTTATTACGAGTTATATTGATTTTATGCAATGTAAATACAGTTAATAAATATTTTTTGTTTTGTATTAAAAGGCTGTCAAAAAGATGGATTCTATGGTCAAAACTGTGATCTTGCATGTCCTCTTCACTGCCAGGTCAGAAGATGTAATATAATAAATGGAACCTGTCTAGGTTGTACAGCTGGCTGGACAGGAAACTTCTGTAACGAAAGTAAGAATCAGGATCTCCCATTCAAGAATCATGAGACATATCAAATTTTCAATCATTAATAAATAGATTTTCTATTATAAACCGACATTTGAAGATCTAAATAGTTGTAAACGTGAGGCAATTAAAGTAAATCAAATATAATATAATTTCATTTAAGATTAATCTTATTTGACACAGATTGAGGTTGTTATTCTTTAGTTCAATTGAAGAAAAATCATTTTATTTTTAAATGTCAAGGAAAAACTTTTAAATATTTCATAATATTTAAAATTAGCTTGCATGGTTGGATATTATGGTATTGAGTGTAAAGCAAGGTGCACGGGACAGTGTCTTGGTGGAGCTTCCTGTAATCATATAAGTGGAAAATGCGAACATGGATGCGAGGCGGGATGGATGACACCCACTTGTGATAAACGTATGTACATGTGTGTGCGTTGTATCTTGGTTGCAGTGTTTTTTCTTTGAAAATTGCTTTGGATAAGATTTTACAAGTGTAATACCGTTGCAGAGGTGAAGTTATTGTATATACCATTCACATTATCTATAATGAATACCTAATTCTAAAAAAAGGTTTAAAAGATGTTCATTACTTTTTAAGTCAACTTTGAAAATCTAATCTGCAAAATAAAAATAGATTGATCAGGATCAGATAGAAATACATAACATGTGCAGCAAATCAAAAACTAAACCAAAAATTACAACTATTTTTTTTGATGAAATGTTGTGTTTTTAAAGAGATTTCAATTCTCTGAAAGACCAAAAAAGTGTTTATGAACTTTATATTGTAAAACAGTTAAAGAGGTCAAAAGAGGAAGAAAAAATTCGATTTTATAAACTGTACACTAACTGGATCTTTTCAGATATGAAAGGGGAGGGGGCTTTAAAAATAAAATACCATACTAAAATTTGATAAAAATACAAATGTATAGGAAAACATAAATTGGGATTTTGTCCCTCAATCCCCAACCCCCTTCCGTTATACTATGCGGTTGCTATATGATCAAACACCCTTTGAATTACTAATAGTGTCTTCTTATTTTGCTACTCGTTCAATTATTGATAGTAGTGATACAAACCAAACGACTTGCTTAAATAGACGCACAACCTCGAAATATATCAAAGAAATGCGAAATATAAATCAAGACCCCGATATAATAAGGAAAATACAATTATACAGCTTGTAAAGGGAACATTTTCACCACGTGACCTTCAATGGCCATCATTGATTCACCAAATCAGATAAGTCGATCTACAAGCCCATCCACACTGTTTGATTTGGTTAAGTTCATTTTGATGCAAGCTGCAAAATTGCAGGACACAGCATGAACATACAATTATAGCATTTATTGTTGGTTAACCAGGTTAACATTTTAGGACTGTATAGAGCAATGTGGATTATTAAGAAATGGAGAAAATAAGTGCTTACTTCGCCAACTGAGATTGATTTACTCTTTCAGGATAATCTTCCTGACTCAATCTATAGTATACTTTACCTGTTTTATCAAACCGACACGAAAACATTTAAAAAGTTTTTAACTCCTTTAAGCAATTCGATTTTATACGCGGTCTAAATAATAAAATGGGAATAATAATCAACCAGACCATAGATAAAATATTTTAAGGAGGAGGTTATTGTGTTGCAATTGAATAACTTGCCCGCGTGGTGCAGTGATTAGTTCGCTCTAAAGTCAGTCGCAGAATAAGGATTTGATCCTTAATTACATTGAATCCCATTGTGGGACATGGACACCGGTTCTTCAGATAAAAACGAGTTTGTCGCAGTATGTGCTGGCACGAAAAAGATATCTCACTTCTCAATAGCCGAGCGTAGGCCAAAATCTGCAACTCTCCACCTGCAACTGGTGGCGTCTCCATATTGGTGAAAAATTCTTGAGAGGGAATTTGAACAACAAGTAAACAAACAAACATGATTTTTAAAACATATTGGTACTTTTAATTCTATTCACAGCGATTTTCAGGGAATCAGGAAAATGTATTGATTTACTCATATAAAGTTAAATATTTTTTTTAGATTTATTTTCTTTATATATATTTTTATTATTTTGTCTTATTTTTAGCTTGTAGTGATGGGTTGTTTGGAACTAATTGTATAAACAAATGCAGCGATCATTGTAAAAATAATCTACCATGTGACAAGGCAAGTGGAAAATGTGAAAATTGTGCACCCGGGTACCTTGGGACATTTTGCAATGATTGTGAGTACCGTATTAAATCTCTATCAACCAAGTGAATCTTATAATTACATGTAGTTTTACAAAGTTCCTCTGAAAATTGTTTTCTATCAAACATTATGCACGCAAAAGCCTTTCATGTACACTCATTTAGCAGTCACTGTACAAACATCTATATGATTGAATTATCTGGGTTTTTCAGCATGTTCAAAAGGCACTTATGGTCAAAATTGTTCTGAGATCTGTAATATCAAATGCCGAAGTCAAAGCTGCTCTCCTGTAAATGGATTTTGTACTGAAGGATGTGAAGACGGATACCAGGGAAACACCTGTACGGAAAGTATGTCAATATTAGTAGATGATGTTGAAACAACACTCAATGGAATACATGTAATTACCTCATTTAAAAAAAATTCTGATAGATGTTAGACTTTTTTTTTAAATCAAGAACAACAATATATGACAGATAAAAGAAGATCAAAATAAAATTCAGAGAAAAAAGAAACGACACATCAGTACAATGGAGATTTTAAAAATAGATTTTGTTCAACAGTGAAAAAATGCCCGTAATCAGAGTTTATGTCACAAATTTCAAATTGAAAGAGGAATTTTTAAACAATATCTGTAAAAAGAAAAATTGAATATATTCATTAATGCATCCTAAGAGAAATTTGTTTCTTCAAAGGTTTAAGACGAAATTTTTATTTACGTTTGATTGATTTGTACACGATAAAGATGTATTTTTCTTTTTATCGTATCAAAGAGTGCAATAAAGGATGGCATGGGGAAAACTGCTCCAGACTTTGCAGCTTTAACTGCCAGAGGGAAATCTGTCACAATGTACATGGAGAGTGTAGATATGGATGTAAGCCAGGGTGGATTGGTTCACACTGCAGGCAAAGTATGCACACAAAAAGTGATAAAAAATCATCTTAAGGACGGAAGATACACATTTTTTTTGGAAAACACTAACAGGTTTAGTAAAGAGGATAATTCATTGACTAATATCTTCTAAGTCTTGGAAAATGAAAAAAAGACTTAGAAGATATTAGCCAATACTTCACTAAAAATCACAAGTATGGACAAATCACACTCAGTAAAGGTATACAGATGAAAACAAATTTTTATAATATGCTAGCTTTGTGATAAAAGTTTTATATAAACTTTAAAAATATATATACTAATAATCCCATTGCAATATACCATGTGATTTTTATGAGGAAAAACAATGCGTTAAAAAATCAGTAAAATAACAGGCTGATTTTTACTATTTTGCTTTATCCCATAAAACTCACCTGGCTTAGTTTATTTTTCTAAAAATTATCTTTCACTTATTATCCAGTTTTCTAACCTGTGACATGATATTAAATCTCCTCTTGTGTTTGTATCATCTGTTCTACGTAAGAATTTTTCCAAATCATTTAGGTGATAAATTGGCAAATAAATATTTATATACTTAAAATGTTTCTTTAAGCTTGCAAATTTGGACTTTATGGGGAAAACTGCACAAAAACATGCAGCTCATTTTGCAGAATCAGTCTTCACTGTAACAATACAAATGGAAACTGTATAAAAGGCTGCATGGATGGATACATAGAACCAATATGTGAAAGAGGCATGTTCAAATACCTAATATTTAAAATGAAGCATGTTTAATTTAGTTGTTTAACACTGAGTTATCTGTATTTCATTTTGACGTTTTCAAAAGTATTCTTTGTTAACAAAGTAAATAAACTTCATCTCAGTGAGCTGACACTAAATTTTTAAGGTTGTAACGGAGGCTGGTATGGCAAAAACTGCTCACTGCGTTGTGCCGAAAACTGCCTCAACCGGGCATGTGATCACAGAGACGGATTGTGTATGTCTGGATGTCAACCAGGTTGGCGGTCTGCCAACTGTTCTGAAGGTAATTTTATTTCATATATAAACAATAGCTGCACATATTCCAGTATTTTTTTTGTCATCTCGTATAATTGTATTCAAACAATTGCAGAAGAATTCAAATATTGAATAGAAATATTTCCTGAAATGTCCAGGTTTAAGCGCGCATTATTTTTCAATAAAAATGAGTTGTGTACAATTTTACCAGAAAAGGGAATTAAAACCATCGTATGCTACATTTATTTATTTGTCAGATCAAAAAACTATTTTATTTATGGTTTTTTCACATCTTTATTCGATCATTTTTTTTCATTTGTAGCGTGCAACAATGGATTTTATGGCAACAACTGTTTGAATAATTGCTTTAACTGCCTCGACAACACTTGCAACCCTTTCAATGGGGTTTGTATCCATGGTTGTGTCGACGGTTATATCGGTCAAAAATGTGAACAACGTATGTTATTCCTATTATACCTTTACTTATTTTACTATATGAGAGTAAATCGATATATTTTGCTGACTTTTTGATATATACATTTTTTTATTCTATTGATAAAATAAAAAGCCAAAAAGATAAACTCCCAATTTTTGTACATTGAAAATGTTTTTGTTTTAAAATTCTTTTACTCATTTGTTTAATCTGATCATGTTTTAATTTGTAAAGCTTGTGCGCTGGGATGGTACGGCCGAAATTGCTCCACTGCATGTAACCTTAATTGTAGAAACAAGTCATGTGACAACGCTCAAGGTGAATGTACATATGGATGTGAGGCAGGATGGATGGGGTTAAACTGTTCGCAAGGTAATGTTGATAAACAAATATTTTTTTTAAAAACTTTTATTGTAGGTAGAGGGCACAATAAACGAGAGTGTGTACACTAGATCTAGATGTGGTTGTCAACGTAAATAATAATTTTCCAGAGTACCCCCCCCCCCACCCTTCTAAAAAAAACTCTAAAAAATATTTTATGAAATTTTATTTTCATTTCTTTATTAGACGATAATGAAAGTTTTCAAATTCCTTCGAAATTCCAAAGCTCCAAAATTCCAATCCTTCTCTACATTTTTTATTTAGGAAACTGTTGCATGAAATTTATTCAAGCATTGGCCCCACAAAAGAGTGTTTTTTTTTTTGTTTTTTTTTTCTGGGGGGGGGGGGTGAAATTTTATTTCAATTGAAATGTAATTTAAGAATTTTAATTGTGTTAATTGTGTACCCAGAAACTTTAAAGTGAAAAAATTTCACACATGAAAATGATATAGTAATCGGAAAATATCTCTGTAGTCGGAAAATAGCTCTTCAGAGCTAATGTTCTTTGCTGATGTACCCGACTTTAAATTAATGTTATCTTATCTTAACTTTTACATTTCTAAATATATGTATTGAGTTGTAAAGTTTCCATTTTTGCTCCTTTCACAAAATTATGTGGGTTGGCCAAACAATATGCTGTTAAATTAAACAAATTCACTTAAAAGTGAAAGCGATATACATGTGAAATTAAGGGAAGATATTTGATTTTTTTTTTTAGAGAATAACGTTTGTTTGTTTATTTATCCTTAAAAATTTAAAATCCATTTCTTTCGTTACGTTTGACTTCTGTATGTATTTTTGGAGGAACACTTAAAATACAGCTTTACAACTTCCGACCCACAACCCACTCATTTTAACGTCATTTTTTACCCTAACTAGATGGACGTGGTATTAAACTTTAGTATTTTCTGGAGCCATTTTTTGTAACTTTTCATAAAAAAAAATTTACCCTGAAAAAAAAGTAATTACATAAATGTTCTAAATACAACAGTATCTCCAATTAATAAAAATTAATTCTTAAACACAATAACTTTACAGCTTAAATGGGACTAGATTTATATTCAAGATGACACTCTTTTGTTTAATAAAAGAGTTAATAAATGGGATGATGTTGAAATTTATTCAAACTAAGTTTTACTTTTTTTTTTTGCTTTTTACATACATTTTATGTATTATCATGTATTTCACAACTTAAGTCAAATAATTTTTCAGAGTGCATGTTTGGACGGTATGGAGAGGATTGTGGAAAAATTTGTGGTAAATGTGCTTTCAATCAGACATGCAACAGGACGAATGGGGCTTGTTTAATTGGTTGTGCAGAACCATTTACCGGAGAGAAATGTGATAAAAATATAGAAGGTGGGTATTTTCTTACCAAGTGTCTTTCATGATTTATTACACCTCTCTCTCTCTCTCTCTCTCTCTCTCTCTCTCTCTCTCTCTCTCTCTCTCTCTCTCTCTCAACAGTCTAAACCAATCACCTAGAAAATACAAAATTCAAATTAGTTTGCTCTCCCCTGTATTGTAATGCTTTAGTTTGTAGAAAATATTTTTTTTTACTCTGAATGGTTAAATGTTTTGTTGCATTTATTTTGTAGCGTCTCTTAAATTGGCATCTGCTGATTTTACTAAGAGTATTCCAAATAATGGATATGTAACAGCTTTATCGGTAGTGTTAGCTGTATCACTAGTCATCAATATGTCTGCTTGTTTATTCCTACTCAGAAGGTAAGGATATCCACATCGTTAATCTCAATATGAAAGATACAGGGAATTTTAATTTGATTTGTAGCATAAAATTAATTTATGCTCTTTTTTCTATTAGAAAGTACCGGAAAAAGAAAGGGGACCCATCAAGACATTATGCTGAATGTGGTGAAGTGATGACTGTAAAGACTGAAAATACACATACCTATCAGGAACTAAATGCTATAAATAGTGACGATGTTACCTATCACAATCTTTCCTTTGAAAAATCACTTTAGAGTGAATAATGAATTAAATGTTATGATAAAATCATAAGATACCTTCAATGTATCTGTTGATATTCTCTTTTAAAGGGGCATAGACACAGTTTCAAGCTAAAATTTCAAAATTCATTTTTCAATTTTTACAAATATTTAACTAGGGTGTTTCTAATGATCATACAAAATTTGAACACAAGTTGTTCAGATACAACACAGTTTTAGAGCTCTAAACTTTTGTTATGTAAATAAGGCTAGTGTCATGTTTTTGTTTACACAGGTTAATATACTAATATATGTTGGTTCAAAGTAGATAATTTCAAATGAAAGTTAAATTTAAATACGATTCCACAGTTACTATTGATTTGCTGAAATTCATTTTGTTATAATTGATATTCTCTATATGTAAACAAAAACAAGGCACGAGCTTTGTTTACATTTTGAAGAACACAAATTTCTGTATCTTGTTTTTTAATGAACAAATGATGTTCAGTTTTTTGCTAATCAATAGATGATGCCTTAGGTAGGAATTGTTAACATTAAAATTGGTTTAAAAAAATTAGCTGAAACTCTGTCCAGGCCCCTTTAAAAATTATTCAGATCAAAATAAAATTTGGGTCATACACATATTCTATAAATAGCATATGTAATGAAATGTATTGCTCCATGTTTGGGACGTCACAATGTGAAAATGACGTTAATATGAAGATCACTTATGACAAAAAAATGGTTGACTCTTTCCTACTCGAGCACCAAACGGCTGTAAAAAAAATTCGTATATTTTGAAGTTCCTTTGCAGTAATATATGATAATTTGTAAACGATATTTGACCACCAAAGTCTTGACAGAAGTTTATTCATTTGTTGGGTTGATTGTTTCAGAGAAGGAAGGGCGATGTTTAAAACTGATGTCTATTTTGTTGCCCAATGAAAGCAAGCTAAGGAAGATATGTGTCATTTGTTAAGCAATTTAATATAAAAGGTAGGTCGCCAACCAACAGTAAGAAAAATACACCTGTAGTTGAAAATCTAAACAGTAATATGATTATTAAAACCCTACAACATCGCTTACGTTAGACTTTAAACATATCAGATATGACAAAAATGGAGCATCCATGCTTTATCGTCATAGAATAAATGACGCTCCCTTGAAAGAAGACTCGTGTTATGATGGTAAGCATGCATGCTCATTCTGGAAAGAAAAATTATTATCCACCCATACTTTTGCAAAGTTTTAGCCATTTCTTACAAATGCACTGTTTTTCTTATAAAATATAAATGCATGGAAAAAAAATTAAGCTTCTGCGAAAGAACGCTACGGAGCATGTCAAATGACCCCGCCTAGATCACGTGATTGGCGCATGGGCAGAATAGACGCGCGTTAAAATTCGAAAAGACTACTTTAAGAAGTTTTCAACACTGAAACCCTCTTTCATTTTTTATGAAAATTATTCAATTAGTTTGCAAACGTTTTGATCACCCCTCCTATTTAGTCCTTTGATATGTGAATTCATTAACATTTCAAAATTTTATACTGAGGGTACTGTAAAGGCATTTTATTAAAAGGAACTGTATTTTAACATGATTATGCGACAAAATAAGTCAGCGAAAATATCGCTCGCTTATATTTGCATACCTTTAAATCATTCATCGGCTTACGGAGTTTATATATTTCAGTTAATTCAATACGCAAAAGCATGCTAAAACATCTAAAACAATGTAAATTATTGACAAACAAGTTGAAGAAACAAGAATATCAGCAGTCTCTTTTGAAATTAAGTTATCATTTCGTAAGTTCTATGGTTGATACAATGACCTTGTCAGAAAAAAGACAAATTATCAGTGATTCAAATGCTGACTGATGATTATCATACTAATTGTTACTCCATTATTTATACACTGATTTGACGACTGATTTTTCCGTTATTTCCTGGTCATGACAAGGAGCACAGGGAGGCTGTGACCGGGTGAAATTTTGTCTCGCTTATAAAGATTAATGTCAACATCGAGAAAAAATAAGGTGTTGCGAAAAATGGTAATCCACGGCATAGAAATTGTATACCACTAACCCTAATGAGATATCGATCTTGAATACATAGTGATGCAGTGGGAATGAAAATATTTTGGAATAACAAAAAGTATTCAATTCAAACCCATGAGCAGAGCTAAACCGGACCTGAAACATCTGATGGGATTGGTTACCATGGAGTAGTGAGCATCCTATGTTCACCGGTCAGACTTGCCGTGTACTCATTTTTATGATCCTGAAAGAGAGGGAAATTTGTTGACAATTCAGTGTGGAAATAGTACAAACTTACAATTTATATGAAAAGGTCACCATATGACGATGCCAGATTGAATTTGCCAATAAGATTATTGTATCAAACATACCAGTTTACGAAATGATGACTTTAAACGAGAATGTTGACATTCTTGTGTCATCACCTTGCTTGTCAATACGTTACCCCGTTTTAGAAGGGATGATTTTTAAGGTGGATCTCTACACCTGTAAAGTATAACTGATCTTTGTTGCATGCATTTGTTTCTAATAATAGGGCCCATATCCGATAAAATAAGGTTCCAAAGTATTTCACTTTATTTTTTTAGGAATATTTGAAATATTTTATTTATTTTGTTAAAATCCCTTCTATCTGTATTTGTAAACGCCCAGTGCTTTAAATTTCTCTTCAAAGTTTATAGTCATAAAATATTGAAATAATAACCAACAAATTTAAAAATAAAATCAACATATTTTTTATTTAAACTTACAAAAATAGACAAAAGAAAAACTAAAACAGTATTCTCTTGAGAATAGCTGGTTGGATCCTCTTCAATATCTGAAAAGATATATAATATCAAAGGGTAAAAACAATGAAAAAAAAGAAATTGAAAAAAAAAAATGAAAAACTGTCAAAAATTTATAAACATCACAAAAATTCAGGTGTGAGAGATCCGCTTTAAAAGTGGACTCAAATATCTGTACTGTTTTTTTAATAAACTTCAAATAAACTCTACTTGCACAAGTATTAAACAAATGCCACGCAAGGACATTGAAAGAAGTTCGTATTGTACATGTATTGTTTTTCAATTAGTTTAAGCGAAAATCATCGCGTTTCCAGTCAATGACAAAGATATGTATTTAGTAAATTCATGGTATTGAGAAAGGTAGATTTACTAACCGTTTTTTCCCAACGTGTATGTGTTATCCAGTGCTAGATATAACAAAACAAGTTAAGATGGTAAATTGCCAAAAGCGGTAAAAGAAATTCCTATAACCAAATGCACACTTCGTCTAAAACCTGCACGTTTCCCATACTTGTAAACAGCTGACAATCAATGTTGATCAAACGTTTGGGTCATGCGAAATTTCACCAGGTATAACCATTCATTCGGGTGTATTCAAATCGTGAACAGATTATCCTCTAGTTCATGGGAAAATAATACATATGTCTTATCTGATCAAATTTGCATTTTTGGGGGGATATATTTTGCTAGAAAGCATATATGCCTATTGAAAAAAAAGAAATTTCTGAGTGTATGGCGTTTTGACACGTAATGATGAATAAGCATATGGACAAGCCATGTTTTATATTATTTTTTTCACCTAAAAATCTTATTCTAATAAGTTTGTAAATGTGTTATTTAATAATTAAATAAGTAGAAATTGAATAAATTGACCAACGATTTATTTTTAAAGAAAGGATATGTATTGGTTTATACACTGCTTTAATTGATGTGATATTATGTACATTCCATGCACAATATCACATGCTGTGATATACTCAGTGAGTTATCGGTGTTAAGTGCATTTGGGATCAAAATGGCGTTTTTACGGAAGTACTCCATGTTGTGACGTTGTAGAGAGCCCCCTTAACACAATTGGCAGCAAGGAACCATTGTAAACCGAAGCGTAACCTGCAACTCAAAATTTTCTGTATAATAGTTTTAATATTTTTCATTATTACACAACAAAATCGCTACTTTTCGAACATGTAAGTGCGGGTATGTTAAGGAAGCATTCAAATCAGTTCTCCGGGAATTTAGACTTCTTGAAGAAAATTAAATTTAATGATTTACCAAAGCCGCTAACGAAGTGTAAACCATTATTAAGTATTGCATAAAGATAAAAGAGTACCTAAGGCAAAGACGTGCACAACAACCACGTCAGCACGTGACTTCTGTTAAAAGCGAAATTTTCTTTAATAAAAAAAGGCAACTGAACAACAGTACCCCGGAGTTTAATAACTTCTTTGAGTAAATAATATAGTTGAAAAAACATCTATTATGTCTAAAAATGCTACTAAAATCCCAATGTTCAGTAAGTAAAATAAGTATTTCACACGTTTGCACGAAATCTTACCCGATGTTATGAATTTTATATATATAACCAGAGATTTTTCGTGAAATACGAGGGCTGTTCGAAAATTATTGAGACATTGTGTATATTTTGCTTTCTAATGAACATCATTCGGTGAAAATTTGCATATACGTTTGAAATACATAAAGAATTAATAGAAGCAAAAAATATTTTACAAATATTAAATATTTTCTGTAAAATGGTCTATAAAATGCGTCATCATTACGGGTATCCGGAGCAGTCTCAAAATCAGATATTGAAAATATATATAACACCTACGTTCTAACCCTTCGTGGACCAATAATAAGAGCGAAAATAATTCTATAATAATTTATATGTACAACTTTTCAACATTAATTCAAATTCATGTTGTGCAACTTTGATAGAATTTTTATCAGGAATACGGTGATCATAAAAAAAATTGATCGCCGTAGAGAAATCTGTCCAGAACGAAAAATGGATTTTGACGTCAAGGGCGGAGCAGCGAACATGCCTAAAATTTTGTGTAGCTCAAAGTAGAACTCTTTTCCAAAATCAACGACCTGCTAAAATAATAACTACGTGAAAAAAATAATGTGTTAGAGTTTGTTATTTCATTTGTATTCATTTTTTTTTTACAATTAATTCAGCCAGAGTAAAATTAAAAGCTCTAGACAACCATGAGTTATTACGTACATAATTAATATCGCTACGGTATGAATATCGTTCACCCGCGTTGCATAAATCGGCAATGCATGATTTTAAGTCATCTTTTTCCACAAATGAAAATTTTACGCTCGGGTAGCAAGAGCATACATTTTTATAAAATAGTTTAAGGCAAGAGACTGTTTGATTTTTGTACTGTTATATGTAATAGCAAAGAAGGAAAAAGATGAAACGCTTCCCGATCGTTTTACATGCGAAACCATCCCTGGCTGACGTGACGTTAAAATGACATAGTGATGCTGCTCCGGGTCGATAGACATATGCATGTTTATTATTTCACCGAATCTTATCTAATTATCATAAGAATAAGAAAAGGACAAGATAGGGTAACAGCCCCTTATTTTATATAAAAATCAGAACACTGGTAAAATTGTGATAGTTTGTAGTTAAGAAGTTAAGATGATGCTTACTTTAAGACAAGCACTAATTTGGATTCAAAGCTTACATGGAAGCGACTAGAGGGTGCAGAAATAGGACATTTTCCCGAATTTCCTCAATTCTGATGAAATTTCATCATATTTGGGATACATTTCTTTTCGGAAAACATAGAGCACAAGCTTGCCTATCTGAGATTTTTACACATAAACTGCATCTGATATCAGTGTATAAAATGTATAAATTTGGTAGATAGGCAAGCGTGTGCTCTATGTTTTCCGAAAGAAAATATGCTGTAAAATTAATGAAAATTTGCATAAAAAGGAGAAATTTCAAAAATTGGCCTATTTCCTGACCTTAGTGTGACCTCTGTATATACTTAATCTTAAAACCAACACTCATTTTGTTTTAGGGGTGACAACAGGTTTTTATGGATAAACTGTTGGATCATTCTGAAAGACACCCAAAACCGGGGGCCAAATACTGGTCTTACCCTATCTTTCCGAACAGCCCTCGTAGTAAGTAATCATCTATTATCGTTACATTGTGCATTATAGACATTTCAGTATACATTGTAAACAAAATACGTCAAATCTGCACCCGGCCCACTGGACCTATAAGTCACTTCTTCCATTAATAACATTTATATAAATTTACACATGCAGAGGATTCTTTCTATGGTTAAATGCTGTATGCACTAATTTTGGTTAACTTTATTTAGTAATTTTGATTTAAAACTTTAAACAAATAATCATTATCATTACTTTTTTGGTGCTCCTTGTACACATTATCAAAACATTATTATACAATTGACAGTCTAATATGAAATGTTTTTCGTCTTTAACAGGGGAACTAGAACAGAAAAAACACATTCTTTCACTTAGGGGTTTATTCTCATATCGACCGGTTTCAATGCGCAAGGGAAGCACTCCACATCTGAACTGTGCCAAGGTTGACCATGTTGACCGTTCGTATTTTGAAATATTAGATGCAACATACGGTTCGGTTTGACAATTAACTTTGAAGGAAATATATGTCATCCCGGAAATAACAAACTCTGAAAAGCAATGCTAGAGAACACACAAAATTTCACAACATTCCTGCACAAAGTCTGGAATAGGTCCAAATTTAGTCAAGTTTAGTCAAATTTTGCACAGTGCAGTTCATTCTCTTCTCACGCATGCGCAGAGTGTAATGCAAAACTCGGGACTAAAGGTTTCGTTCTGTACAAATATTATGTTAAGAAATACCCTGCTTACTGTTGTCTTTTGCATTATTTTGTCAAGAATGACAGAGGAAAGGCCGCCCGAGATACGTCTTCGAAACCAAATATAATCGATGAAAATTAATAACCATTAGATAATTGTTTAATACACTTCAACTCCGTATGAATTTCACATAAAATTTTATATATTTGCTTCTAAATCCCCTTTTAGTTGTCTTTGCACATGCATTCTTATATAGACAAATTCTTTTTACACAACATGATCAGATCAATTAAAAAGTTACTTAATACACTTATACACTTATGATGTAATCGGTCATCGATTTTAACCCAAATGACAGATCATGCCAAAAAAAATTAAAAAAAAAAAAAAAAAACTTAAAAGGTATTATTTTTGTTAATGTTTGCATGATTCTTTTTATTTTCTGGAGTTAAATTACATCTCTAATTAAATACCAATATCACAAAAACTTCTAAATTTTTAATTTGTTCTAAATTTGACGTCATCTTGCCTACTACCGTAAATTTGGAAATTTTTACGTCGATTTTATTTTGCAAATTCGGGTCAAAATGCTGTTGATTAATTTTTACGTTTCAAAATTTCTCGAATGACCACTGCTTTGTTTACATTTTCTTATTGGTGATTTATTTTTAAGAAAAATATTTTTGCGAATGCAATGCACTCGCAAATTTGCTAAAAATTTATCTACAGAAAATTTTTTAGATTTACGGTATGACTTCATAATGTATCACTGAATCAGTACAGCAGAATATTCTGAATGCTTCCTTATTACCCCTGCGAGTATTTAAGATAAAGTTGAAATTTGTAAAAGTGTAAGAATGTGTTAATGAAATTTGTCCAGAAATTCTAAGTTTCAATAATTTCAACAAGAATTAAGACTTTTATTATATTTCCTTATGAAATGCCGTGGTAAAATATAAGTTATGATATGATGCAGGAAAAATTTGATAAAATATTAACCACAAATCTGTGTCAAAGCACTTTTAATCTCGGCGCAAAATGAAACAACGCAAAATGTAAAAATCCAAAAATAGTGTTAACTTATTCCACTTTGCATTATTTTTTGCCTTGATTAAGACGCAAAATATAATAAAAATGCAATAATCCCGGTTAATCAAATTTTGTGTTCTTATTACATTTCGTATTATAACAGAGCATATATTTTTTTTATGCTGAAAGTTTTATTGTTTTAGGATGTATGCGAAATAAAAATTATTGTTTCGTTATTTCTGCACTCGCAATCATGTCTTGTCTGTCATTTTTGTTTGTTTGTTTCTTTTGTTTCTTCTTAAAAGTTAGCTTATATTTTATAGACGTCAAGTTAATTCGACCTCTTTCAAACACACAATTTACGTTAAGTTGACGATTTTACGGAGAATCTTACGCGCATAATGTCAGCGCATGTTACACTTCTATAATGTTCGCATTGTCATTGCTACATGTAATGTTTACGGAATATTCAATGCGTTTAATCCAATTTGATTAAACATGGAAGTATAATACTAAGTACGGTTGATGCATGTAAGACCTATTTAATTCTCCTTTCGTGACATTTCTTTCTAGATATTTGTTTTCACAAAAAGATAGTGTTCAGATTAATATTTTCGATAAAGGAAACACAGAAATTTATTTAAAAAATCAAGAGAATAAATTGTAAATAACATATGAATCTACATACAAATTTCAATCTAAAATTCGATGAAAAAGAACAAGTACAAGGAAGAAAGAAGACGGTTCACTTGCTGCATAAAATGGCCCTGTAGATATATCAATTGATTAATCAACACTTGATTTTCCATTTTAAGCATTAAAGTAAAATAGAGACTTGGTGCTTTTTTATCATATTAAAAAATTTCTCCTAAAAGTTCAGGTCTTGGGAAACTGGCTTTCTGAAATTGCAATGTTTTTGAATTTTTAGGTAAACGGGTATAACTGAGTACTTTCAGCGATGAAAAATAATATGAGCAAACTCTCTAATCTAAAAAAATAAAACATGTCTTTTAATCCTTATAAACAGTTTTATCATTTACAAGTTGCATATTTTAGATCAGAGGTTGCGCCCGATATCAGTACAAGGCTCTGTAACAATCAAGCAAAAGGTGAATCATGAGGGTTCTCAGAATTGGATGATTTTACACACATAGGTTTCTCTTGCACTATTAACCACGTATGTAAAATGAAAATTATTTTGGGTCCTGGTTACTATGGAAACATGGCCAAAGACATTTTCCCTAGCAACCGGTCTATTTTCAATGTGGATGGACAAATATATCACTAAACTTAGAGGCTTGTAATTGAAAGTGAATACCGGTCTTACCAGACGCGTTCTTAAATAATGTTATCATAAAGATAAACATTTCAAGTGATAAAACCATGTAATACATAGACTTTTTATTTTAAGATATTTCTTTTAGGGGCGATGGAAGATATGCATGTTTTGCCTTTTTGCTAATTCAGTATTTTTGTTAATTTGGGCAATTTTCAAGGCCATATATCTCAAACTTCTGGCATGATACAAGAGTATGGTATATTTTACATAACGGCAATGGAATATCCTTTTTGGAATATAAATTCCAAAACGTGTGTCTTTTAATATTTACAATTTTGCGCGCATTCGCATGCACGTGCATGCGCGTGAAGTGAGTGAAATGACTGATATACTTAATATAGCCATAACTTTTACGTTTTTTGATGAAATGCTTTGAAACTCATTACATAAGGATATATTAATAGTGTTAATATTATGACACTGTCAAATTAGCACGAACTCACGCGCATGCACGTGTGCCTTGCTCTGATTGGCTGAAACAAAAATCTAAATATCTCTCTTTTGTTTTTTGACGAATTGCTTTGAAATTTTAAACGTTTTTATAAATTAGGATATCCTGCAATATGATATACAAAAAATTTCAAGAAATCACGCGCATGCACGTGTGCTGCAATCTGATTGGCTGAAACTTTTAATGGCTATATCTCCTTTGTTTTTTTACAACATGCTTTGAAATTTAAAACATATTCATGCATTGGGATATCCTACAATATGATTTAGAAAAAAAAATCATGAAATCACGCGCATGCACGTGTGCTGCAATCTGATTGGCTGAAACTTGAAATGGCTATAATTTCCTTGGTTTTCAACCAAACAGGATGGGATTTAGAACATAGATAGATATTAGGGCCTCCTACAAGAGGGTTTGGTTATCATGCACGTGCACCCACGTGTGTGCATTTGGAACGAGTGAAATTAAAGATACACTTGAATGAGTGATTTTTAATATTTTTGGACTAAATGGTTTCATATATGGTATTTTTAAATATATAGAAAAGTGTAGACAAGATGATATGATCATTGCGCACGTGCATTCACATGCGCACGCCTGCAATGTTAAAATTTGAATATAATTGGAATCCCTCTGGGAAAAAGTTGTTAAAGGCAAAAATGCACAGATGTTGTCTTATTTAATAAGGCTAACATGGAATATGGCACCAAAAGGGAATTGGGGAGCGTTTGGGGAACATCTGTAACGGTTTACATTACAATTAGCACTAGTTTTTCTTCTTCTTCCTGGGTACTTTTTTGTCCGGGAATGATCTCGTAAACTATACATCCGACTAAGGTGAAATGTTTTAGGGTCAGTAGACGTGTTATGTAGATTTGCGTAACGAAGGTCATTTTGCGTGCACGTGCTTGCAAGAGCGTGCACGTGCAACATGTGAAATGACCGATTTAATTGATACAGGCGTAACTTTTTAAATTTTTGATGAAATGCTTTGAAACTTATAACATAAGGATATATTAGTGGCATAGACAATATGACATGGTCAAAAAAGCAAGATCTCACGTGCATGCACGTGCGCTTTGCTCTGATTGGCTGAAACTAAAGTCTCAATATCTTTCTTGTTTTCTGACGAAATCCTCTGAAATTTTGAAAATAGCCATGCATTAGAATATCCTACAACATAAAATATAGCAATTATCATGAAAACATGTGCATGCACGTGCGCTGCAATCTGATTGACTGAAAATTTAAATAGCTATAACTCCTTTGATTTTCAACCAAACAGGATGGGATTTCAAACATAGATAGATATTCTGGTCTACTACAAGAAAATATGGTCACCATGCACATGCATACACGTGCATGCACGTGCGCTGCAATTTGATTGGCTGAAACTTTAAATAGCTATAACTCCTTTGGTTTTCAACCAAACGGGGTGGGATTTAGAACAGAGATAGATGTAACGGACATCTACAAGAAGGTATGGTCACCATGCTCATGTATGCACTTGCGTGCACGTGAAATGAGCAAAATCAAAAAATACGTTCATGAGCGCATCTTTTTAATACTTTTGGATTAAATACTTCAATATTTAGTATATTAAAATATATAGATTTTGTAGACAAGATGATATGGACATTAGGCACATGCATTCACATGCGCACGCGTGCAATGCTAAAATTTGAATGAACTTTTGTACACTTCTGGGTAAACGTTGTTAAAGTCTCAAATGCATTGAGTTTGTCTTATTTAATGAAGCTTCCAGGGAATAGGGCACCGAAAGGGAGTTGGGGAGCGTTTGGGGAACATCTGTAACGGTCCCCGTTACAATTAGCACTAGTTTAAAAATATTTTTGTCATTGTTTGCACTTCGTATAATAAAGATGCGATTTGTAAACATTAGTAAATTGTGTTTAAAAATGCTCTTACAATTATTCTTGTAAAGAGTACATGACAACACATATCTTCCGTGGTTCGACATGTATTAAAGCGAAACTATTATTAATAATCTGTGAGAGAAATGATGCCTGAAAATATTTTCTAAATAAGAAAACTCCTGCTCCAAAGGAATTACTGAGCCAATCTTTCATATTTTTTTAAAGTTTACATAATGTTTACCATAAAAAATATTGAAAAACTTCCTTTTAATAAATCTCTCACGTACATATGCTTATCTATAGCCATTCACACAGTGGCTTTTATACTTCCCTCTTTTATTTAAGTGTTCACTGGTGCAAATGGAGTTTCTGATTTTGTTGTTGTTCATGAACACATTTTCAACAAACGGATATGGTAAGCCTTTAACATTTTAAATTTTTTAACATTTTTAAAATATTAGAAAACTGTATTGTTTGAGGAAAGGTACTTTAACATATACAAGATTATATGTTGCGTTCAAACTGAATAAAAGAAGGAAACCAAAAATTTTGATCGCTTACAATTTCTCAAAGTTTTTATCCCCTGTTGAGTAACAGCAACCCAGTGTTCCTATATTGTATGTGTTTGTTCTTAAGCAGGACCACACTTGATTCTGAAGCTGTATAATACTTTCGTTCATAATATAAAAACAAAAGCATCGTTGCCCCTGTAAAAATAAAACTGATTATAGCATCTATTTTTTATATCTATACACGCAGGTTTCGCAGTGCTGTTAAGGCCTACTATGAGAAATTAATGGAAAATAAACGTGCAAAAAAGTGGGATTTTTTTTAAACTGATTTTTTAAATGAATAATCGCACTGAACAAAGGATATAGATAAGTATTAATCGACTATTTTAAACCTGTTCATAATATTCCGTTTTATTATTAAACGCATTTTTCATTGATAAAAAAATCCTCAATCTGCCTCTCACAGCACGTGAAATACATCATTTTTACTAAAATGACGTCATGTTTACAAGTTCATCGCGACCAGTGCTTTGTTTATAACCAGCTACATGGGATTTAACTAGCAAGTTTTATTTTAATGCGTTGATAAGTTTTATTGTTGTTTATTATTCTAATAAAGTTAAAATTTGCAAATTATTACATTTTCAGGTATTATGAGAAATACATAAAGGTCATATTTTTGTGTGACGTCACAGTAAACTTTTCCCGTATAAATTAGTCCCCGTCCCCTTTTCCAATCCTTGACTATGCTGCGTTGTTAAGGTACCACACATATCACATTAAGGCGAATTTACACATTTTTGTCATAATTAACACACACTGATAAACCAAGATAGTCATGGATAAATCTTTTTCTATCATTATCCAGTCAATAGACTTCAATGGGATTTGTACTGCAGAAAGCACTCATCCACAACGTTATCACGTCTATAAAAAGCAAAATATACCTTAATGAAAAAGGGAAAAGTTCAACACTCCCCATAGAATAATAAATTTCTATTTGTAATATCAGTTATGTTAAATAATCTTTATACTATGAAAAGTGTCGCTAAAATCTTACTCTCTTAACATAGAAATAATTAGTCAACTCTTTCGTATGAAACCTTACTACATGTAAATATTAACATTTTTGGACATCAGATCGAAAAAAAATTACATCAATTCCCATACGAAAATGCGTAGTTGACCGTCAACTAGTCGTCAACTGTTAATGCGAAAACAGTTGTTGGCCACTAGGAGTTGAATGCTTTTCTGAGAAGCTACCATTAGTTGACTGCTGAAACTTTGAAATTTCTTGCAAACAAGAGTTGACCACTGATTGAACACTCCGACTTGTTAGAACATTTCTCCCACGCTACATTTATGTTGGGTTCAAAATTAGATTATCATAGATCGGGTTTGTTATACCATTATTGCAACAACCAAGATTTAAATCAGTACATGTGTGTTTTCTGTAGAAGGTGGGAATTTTGATTTGAAACATTATTGTCTACGTGATGATTCACTGTGTGAAATATCTTATGTTCTATTGTAAGTATAAAATTGAACGATTTGTTTTACAAAGGTTATTATTGTTTAAACAGATATTAGGAATAATAGGTCCTTATTTTTGTGTACTTTTTTAAACATTAAAAGAGTTCTGAAAACTTGTCATGCATCAAGTGTTTTGTTGTGTTTCTTGTGTTGGTAAGAATATGCCATTGCTTTAGACTAATTCTATATATAACCTTTTCTACACAGAAAATGAAGAAAGCATGTAACAATTTGTGAGAGTGTGCCAGCTCAATTCATTTATAATGCATTTAGATTTACATGTACATTTATGTCAATTTAGAAACTCCATTGTTTTGACTTTTCTTATTTTCAAGGCCATATGAAAAAATACCATTAGAATTCAATCGGAGTTTTCATTTGGCTACTAGCTGACGGTCAACTGTCCGCCAATTGACCATTTAGTTGAAATTTTGCAAATGATGGAGCATCTAACTCATTTGCATAGAGTGAACCACTGTTGAAAGCTACTATATATTATTTTCAATTGACCGCTAGTTGAATACTCCTCTCTTTCCTTTACAGTTTACCACTAGCTAGTTGATTACTTTTATATTTCCTTTGCAGTTGACTGCTAGTTGAATACTCCTCTATTTCCTTTGCAGTTGACCGCTAGTTGAATACTGTACTATTTTCTTTGCAGTTGACCGTTAGTTGAATACTCCATTAGTCAGTGCACGTAGGTTGCTTGCATTATTTGAAAATGATGAAAGGAGATCTGATATCTAAGACAAGCAGTAAATGCCCATACGAAAATGTATAGTTAGCGGTCAAAGTATGCGGCGTTGTGTTGAACTTTTCAATTTTTTTTTGTAACGAACGACAGAGGGATGCCCAGTTGGGAAGAAAAAATTACGGCGTCTGTTTTCATTATACGAAGAAATTGTAGACATATATTAGCATACTTTATTCATAAGCTTCATTTCCGCATAAATCAGTCACGATATTCCTGCTAAATCCTTTAAAACTCCGATCTCGTGTTCGTTTACATGTGTTCTCTTTACGTTCCAATTTCACTTTGCTAATATTGATCTACAGTTATGACGTCATGGTTTTGGTATTTAACCTCTGTGACCTAAATATAGTTATTTTTACCATCCAGAAACGATAATATGTTGTCTATGGTAAGCTTTCGAATGTTTCAGTTTATTTCTACGACCCATCACCAATCTTCAAGTATAGATTTTCAAAAATCGTTGTCTCTAAAATTCACGTCATTAGCTTACTATGACGTCATATTGCATAGGCAAGTAGGATATTTGGTTGTAGCCTTAACATACCCTCGCATCTTTTCTCATAACTTCGTTATCAATGGTCAATTGACACATATTTACACAAAGGTTGTTCAAAAACAATTCGCCTTTTAAAACACACCTGTTGTATTCTTTACTACATACATTCTGAAAAAATATGTCAACAAACACACCGATAACGGAATAAAAATTTTGCGAGAAAATGTATTTCATATTCCAGGGATAACATTAAACAATCAAATTTAATGATCCCGTCAATGTAAAAATTGACACGTTATTTATGCGGTTTCAAATATTTTGCAGCTTAGGTTTATGTTCACATGTGCCTTATCATCTAGACGGTTGACAAAAAGGTACATCCTATAAAGCTTGGATCAATTTATTTCTATTTATTGTCTTCATGAAGATATTAAAAACACAATTTTATGTTTTTAGTCCCCTACCGGTGAAACCGGAGGCGACTATACATTTCTTCTGAGTTTGTCCGTTCGACAAGCTGTCTACAGCTGTCCCTCTGTCTGATTGTCAGTCTGTTACATGTACACTTGCTTTCACGCACTTTTTTCTAAACGCAGATATTGAGCCGATAGTTGGTATGTGAGTGTATCTTGATGAGTTACAGATCAATTTTGCATTTCTCTCCGCTTCATTGATTTTCGACTGTTATAGTATTTCTATTTTTTTTAATATAGTTCAAAATTGCGTTTTTAGCTGCTTTAAATTAATGTTCGAATGATATGGTGTTTGAAATTAGTGGATTGAAACTTACTGACTACCTTTATAGTGAAACACCAGAAAAAAATGTTCCATCTTTAATACATGTAATAGGATAAATGTCCTACGGACCCTGTTTAACGATAGAATGCATTGTGAGTGTATGGAAGGCATTCGCAATCTAACTGTAGCGATGGCTTGTCATAAGACACAATTAGATTATTCTAACTAAACGACAAACCTTAGATCAATTTTCTTTCATAATTATCTTAAAAAGTTGTCTATAACAAGTATTTTTGACTATGCTTTCCCCTTCAAAAATGTCTGAAATTCGAAACACCAATTACAGAGTATTTAAACGGTGGGGGGCATAATTGAAATACAATATTTCTAATTATTGTTCGATTCATATATGGTACTTTTGGAAAGTATTGCAGAAGTTCAATAAATGACAATTTATGGCTGTATATATTTAAATCCCAACCTCTGACCCCTTTCCTAACAACCCCTTCATACTCTTGCCGTGAAGATATAATGGAATACCTAATGAACTGTAATTTCAATATAATTTTGTAAGTATAGAAGAGTTGCTAAAAGTGTATGTTGATTTAGTTTATAACATCGCTGTGTCATAATGGCGTTGTTAAAGTTCATTAGAAACATTTAAGTAGGAATAATGTTTTGTATCTTATTATTGGTTGAAATACTTGAAGTATACTTTTTACATTTTTTTTATATTTCTACAGTTGTAGTATCCGTAAAGCATTTAAATCCGCTATTCGCTGCTACAACCATTTATATATAAATTTCTGTGAAAATAATTTATTTTCAAATATAATGTTAAGAAGGTATATTAAATGTATAATGTATGTTATTCATTTGGATGTACCTGAAGCAGATATGTGCTGAATTTATCCTCATCATTATATTTTTAAGACAATCTTACCTTCTCTAGATCTATATCCAGTTCAGTTTTTCATCTGGTAGTCTTGACATCATCGTTCAATGCAATAAAAAGATGTAAACAATATTTAATTTTTAAATTCCATTTATCATTTGCAAGCAGCTGTGCTTTTATACAGTCCAACTTTACACCCTACATATAAATTTTTGACAGATCACGAAATATTAAGATGATAATCAAAAGCGTCATGGATTATGTTAGCAGACCAAATATTAAAAGTAACATGTTCAGCTAACGTAAATGGCATTGTAATAACATTGATGTGTATTCTCTTAAATATTGAGAATTCAAAATAAATAAAGGAATCCAATCAATCCATATCACTTATGCTATAGCAAATGTGTAAAGAAAGTAAAAAAAAAACCCATTTCAAGCAAAGTTCATTGTTATTCATCAATCAATTTCTATCACGTACTAGTATACTATAACAATAATCTCATTAACATAGAAAGAAAAAAATATTCTTCATCAACTTCAAACTGCGATGGATTGTTTATTTTTGTATCTTATAGATAATTTATCAGAGAGAAAGAGTTGTATACAGAGTTCAACGTGGACTTGTGTACCTGCTAGCTGCCTTAGACATGCAGCAGACAATGCAGTTGATGGAGATATTCATACTTGTATGAGACCCAAAGCAATTGGTTCCTCTTTCCAAGATAAGACAGTATGGTGGAGAGTAGACCTTGGTGACATAAAGAGTATCTACAGTATCAGGATACAGTTTAAAAACTATGGACAGCAATACTGTATGTACATGTATATACTGTGATTAAAGTACTAGTAGATGAAAACTTCAGCATATTGCTTCAAATGGATATATTTAATATAATATGATGGATACCATCATAAAATGTACATAGAAAACAATTTTCTCATTCCGTTAATATCAGGTTCACAATCCATGAAAGAATCGAGCATACATTTGCGAATATTTGTGAAATAATGAGATAACGCAAGGAACCAGGCTAATACTTGCATTCAAACTACAAGTCTAGAGAAGCGGAAACAAACGTGTAGTTTCTTCGTGACCCAAAAAATGAAAACAATTAGTCACATTTTGTACAATTTTTGTACAGCCTTTCTCATTCGAGAAGAGTTGCCTCATAGATGGTTTATTTCACCACACTGATTCCTCAACTCTCATGACTATCGTAAGAGATTAGAAATAAATCTCGACTTCGCTAAAATTGCCGACATGCATGCATGCAGACCTCAACCGTATTTATAGATGTTAAGACGGTGTGTACATCATTGGGTTATGGACGTGAGAACGGCCGTTGTACCCGTTGCAAGTAACTATTCGTCCACTAACACGCCTTTGTTCGTGATGAAAGTCTTGAAAGAGTGGAAGTGTTTTGCTGACATCGTAAGCCTAGAGCCTCAATTGCGAGGCCGAGCGCCTCCACATTGTCTACACTGATTTTCTTTTTGATCTGTTCGCTCAAGGGCTATATTTACGCACCTTATTGAGGTTTGCCTGCAGTAAAGAATGTCCGCTTCCGTACCATATTGCACACTACAGTTGGGTCTAGGACACCCCCAGTGCTGTCCATTTTATATACTTGAACGAGTTCAGCTTTTCAAGGCCTTCCTTATCATTTATTCTGAGCTCAAAGCTGGTAAGCCACCCACTATCTTTGCTCTTTTCTTCCATGCAATGGACTATTGCGTTGTGCTCCCTATTCTATCGTCCTTTGTTTATCTTTGGACAAGGTTCTGAGATATGCCCTACTGTCTCCGACGTCGAATTACAATGCTTACAGAGAACATCGTGTGATTTTCAAGCTTTAAATGTAGCCACCTTACACAAATATGTCTAAGCCCTTAGACTTACAAGGGTTATGTAATCAGTCTTACGAAAGTACTTTGCATGCGGCTAAATACAGCTGTTGGATTCGCTAAACCGGAATGACTTCATAACCTTTCCTATATTAAGCTCTTCCGTAGCCTTCCGAAGGAACTCTCGCCTCCGCACTCTTCACGTGGGTTTTTCTGGATCTGGTAGATCGGCGTCTTTGGCTAACTTGTCGACCAAGGATGATTTCCGTCATTCGGTTTATCTTGGAATCAGAAGACTGACAGATACTATGAAGCATGTTTACCCGCTGGACAGGTACATGTGTACTCTTCGTTAAATCTGCTAAATCCCCCCAAACTCTCACAGAACAAGGAGCACTCTGGCAGTTTCAGCAAGTTTCGCACCGCAGCGCGCAACATATGATCAAGCCTTTTCAAAACCACATGTTGAGAATGACCCCAGCTAAAGTGGTTACTAAGTGCCTACCGAAAGTGAATACTTAGTACCAATGTTTTTCAAAAGTTGGTAATGAGAACACACCACCTATTTTGACTGGGTAAGGGAGTCCCTGGTCTCATCTTGGGTTGTGGGGCAGTGGTACTCCACTAGGGAGACGTTTTGGGATACTTTTGGAAGAACTGCAGACTTTCACGTAGAAAACGTGTAAATGCACATGTAAACATTTATACGCATATTTTACATAATTTCAGATAATCGTCAAAGAGGAAGACTGGCGGGATTTTCTCTATATGTATCGAACACGACAGAAATACAGAGGAGTAATCTGTGTTATAAGGACGGACCAGAATTACCTCCGTTAGATTTTATCAAAATCTGTACCATTCATGGTCGATTTATTATATTTTATAATGAAAGAAATATGACGACATATCCTTCCGGTTACGAGACCTCCATTGTTGTAACAGAGTTATGTGAAGTAACTGTAATTGGTAATAAATAAATTTACTACAATTTCCTATACATTAGTAAAATGAACATTGATATGAATTTATGTAAATACGTTTTGTTCACAAATTATTTTTATATATTTTACGAGGCTGTCGAAAAGATGGATTTTATGGTCAAAACTGTGATCTTATGTGTCCTCTTCACTGCCAGGACAGAAGATGTCATATAATAAACGGAACCTGTCTTGGTTGTGCAGCAGGCTGGATCGGAAATTTTTGCGAAAAGAGTAAGATTCAATATCTCCTACACAGGAGTTATGAAAAAGACCAAGAAATAAGATTTTTAAAAGTCATTTATAATTTTAGGATTATATGTAAAATGATCTCTAAAATCTAAGTTAATATACGCTATTTGAAAAGCGTTTCAAGCCACATGTGTTTGTTGTGCTAAACTTTTTTTTAAAAATATATCAATTCCGTCTTTTGCAAAGGCAATAATAACTTCTTCGGCTTGTTAATCTTGATTTTAAATAAGAAAATAAATTAATCCAGTTTATCGTATTAAGACGAACATGTTTACGTCATATCGTTTTTTCAATTAGTTTGTATGTTTGGATTTTACGGTATGGAGTGTAAATCAAGCTGCACAGGTCATTGTCTTGGTGGTGTTTCCTGTAATCATATAACTGGAAAATGTGAACAAGGGTGCGAGGAAGGGTGGATGATGCCTAATTGTGATCAACGTTAGTCTCTCGTCTCATTAATTTTACGACTTTTCAAATTTCAAAAAGAAAAGAAAAGGTTCATCCTTGAACAAGACATATTTTTATCTTCCTTTGTCTCCTAGAGCTGGTAATGGCCATAAGAATTGTTTAAAATTTGAAGTAATCAATTTGAAAATGGAGAACTCTTGATACCTGTAATTGTAATTTGATTTACAGACTAATTTTGTTGTCTGTCATTTGTCTTATTTTAAGCTTGTCAGGATGGAATGTATGGACCTAATTGTATGTATAAATGCAGCAGTCATTGTACAAACGGTTTACCATGTGACAAGGAAAGTGGGAAATGTGAAAGTTGTGCATCTGGGTACATTGAGACATTTTGCAATAATTGTAAGCATTCATCGATTTTTAAAGTTAATAACAAGCTTGCAAATGATTCATCAAAGACATGTCTTATTTTCAAAAAAATATATATAAGAAGGGATATCTTCTGCATAAGTGTACATAAGTGTACGTGTATATGTTCTCATTTAAAAATAAATGCTACACGGATTTCATGTGTTTCATTTATGTCATCAATAAATTTACAACAATACTCATTCTTGATTTTTCATTCAAACAATAATAACAGTTTTGTGGGAAACTTAGTTTTAAATTTTCATCATTATCATATGGAAAGCATAAAAATAAATACAACCTATAGCTATACATGTTTCTTACAGCGTGTTCTAAAGGCACTTATGGTCAAAATTGTTCTGAGAACTGCCATATGAAATGTCAAGGTCAAAACTGCTTCCATGAAAATGGATTTTGTTCTGACGGATGTGAAGACGGATACCAGGGAAACACCTGTACGGAAGGTACGTCATTAAACAAACTGCAAAAAGAAAGTCACTCTATAGAAATATTTTCGACACATCCTTTAAAAATATTTTAAATGCAAAGCCAGAAAACAATAATTATTATTAAGTTCAGAATCAAAGAAACCCTCAATCGGAGAAAATAAATTTAGTTTTATTCTTTGTTATGTACTCCATACATGTGTTTCATGGAGGTCTGTTTTCAGCTTTAAATTCGTGAGAAATATTAAAAGAGCAATTCTAAAATATAAAATAAAAAATATTTGTAAACAATACTGTGTTCAAATTTTATGTATTCTAAACTTTGTTTTGTAACATGTTGAAAGCTGCAAAACATTGAATTGATGTTTATTCCTTCTTGGTTATTCTTATCTTTTTTTTATTTCAACAGAATGCAGCGAAGGATTGTATGGATACAAATGCTCCAGACATTGTAGCTTTAACTGCAAGAGGGAAAAGTGTCATAATGTACATGGAGAGTGTAGCTATGGGTGTAAACCAGGATGGACTGGTTCAAACTGCACTCAATGTGTGTATAAATTGGAAAGTATTGATATAAACTATGGGATTTTTTTTATTTATAAATGTATTCAAAACCAGTGTTGAAAGAAATTTGCAAATTTTAAAAGACACTGCATCTGAATTTCAAACTTTTTGACAGATTGTTGTTTTACGTCCTATCTAAGATAGTTTAACTCAATTATGTAGTGACGATATCTTATACTGGCAAAGGGCTTCAAATTGTAACCCATTCTTAGTGCTTTACTTACCTATATTTAATCTTCACATCCTCACAGGGGGAATATTAAGCATACAGAATTTCTACATTGATTTCATCAGTGATACATTATGAACTCGTAGTAGGCAAGATGACGTTAATTTTAGAACAAAAGTTTCGTGATATTGGTATTTTGAGGCGTGACTTAACTCTGGAAAAGGAATAGAAACGTGTTAACATTAACAAAACTAAAATGTTTTAATTTTTATGCTGTATCTGTCATTTTTATAAAAATTCAGCACAGATGACGTCATATGTGTACATCAAGTACAAGTAACTTGGGTATTGATCATGTCGTGTAAAGAGAATTTGGCTAAAATAG